>OZ007587.1:222634458-222842302 GCA_963931845.1 Maratus michaelseni | reverse complement strand
CTTCGTTTCATTAATTAATAAGTCTTGATGTTTTTCAGATTTCTAGTATTAAACATATATACATATATATTTATATATATATTATTATTCTTTTTCTAAACAAAATGTTCCTAAATTTAAGAATTGAAATGGCTGTTTTCTCGTTTATATATATTATGTTATATAAAAAATGTATTTCCTTCGCAAATCCTTCACATCTATTTCGCATTAGTCCTTTAAATTAATCTAACTTCTGACATAGTCAGTATTTCCTTAATTCTTAATAATATTTATTCTTATTTAATGTCCTTTTAAAAGTATTAACCCGTATATTAATAATTATCTTATTCCAAATCTTAATCTAAAATTTTAAGCTCATTCGTAACTTTTATCAGCTCCCCAATCTATAAAATTCTGAGAGACGCCTTTTTCATTTCGAATGTTTTTAAAAGCCATTTTTTTTAATTTTTATTCCATGCTCTGCTTTCGCGCACTGGGTATTTTTCACTTCAAAATTAATGCGCGGCTACGAGAGGAATTCTTTCGTGTTGTGTCTTCTCCCTCGCGCCTCATTCGCTGGGCTGGAGCTCGCCTCTCACTCATTGGTTTGTGCGCTCGTGACGTCGTATTCTGTATCACTACGCTCAGTGAACAAAACTTGCTTGCACGGTTTGGAGGGCTGATTTTTGACGTGTTTGGAAGTGTAACCAAATGGGTATCTTTGTGTTGTAGTCACGTAGAATTTTCATACAGCTCTTTAAGATCTTTTAAAACGATGTAGTGAGCCATCGTGAAGCCTGAGGGCTATAAGTTTATACCTGTGAGAACTGTTACTGCATCGCTCTTATTCATAAATAAACGATTTGTCTGGAAATTGGATGGTCTTTATTGACGAAACTCTTCTGGTGTCTCATCATTGCCTCACCTCTTCGCCATGATTATTAATATCGACTGCAACCTTCTATATCTTTAACAAACTGCCATTTTCTCGTGGAATATTACATCTCGTGGTATCTCATCTTCGTAAAAACACCACATATATATATATACATATATATTTATCACTCAACATTCTGTTTACCATTTAATGGTTTCAGAAAACTTGATTGTTTATTATCGTTACATTTCTGAGTTTTCCGCTTGAAATGTTTTAATTATTTATTTACAAATCTAAAATCAATGTGCCGAGCAATTAAATTTCGATATCAACAGCTTATAAAGGAAAAAAAATCTACATTCATTAAATAAGCTTTTTTAATTAAATTGCAGTAAAAATGATTTACTGAGGACAAAAAAGTTGTTTTGTAAAAGCACTACGTATTGTTAAACAAACAAGTAAAATCTAGTCAAATTTGCAAAAAAAAATATATATATCCGAAAAAACTCTTTTTATAATTTGAAAATATTTCACTAGAAAATATTTTTTTTTTAAAGATTTTTCTAGAAAAGAAAATTTTACTTTAGTTAGATTTTACTCTTCTGACAATTGCTCTTTTTCGGAATAATTTTAAATGAGAAAATTTAAGTGCTTTCATTTTTTATTACTCCGCTTGTTATTTGTTATCTGTTATTTTATCTTTTATCTGTCAATACATTTCAATGTTGATAAAAGTCTTAATTAAGTTAGTTTGGAATTGTTTTAGAGAAATGTTCAGTTAGATTGAAAATGCAATATTTTTTTAATAACATTTTTATGTGTGGAAGCATTCCATGATTCTAAGATTAGGATCCTATGTTAATATTTAAGATTAATAAGTTTTCTATTTGAAGCTGAATGTATATAGAGCTTAATCTGAATATATACAGTTGTATTAATGTTAAGGTGAGTTCTTTAGCTATATTTAAATTATTTTAGCTAAAATCTGAAATAATAAAAATAGCCTTATCAAATAGTTAAAATTCCATCATGGTTATGAACATGCAATCTCCCAATCATCTCGGCGTCTCCATATGTTTCATTGCCATTTACAAACTAATTGTTAAAATTAACTATATGGCATATAAAAAAATGTAAAATTATTTGTGACATGGATAGAATCACAACAGACCGGGAAAAAATGAGTTTTAGACAAGTTTCAGTCTTCGCAAGTACTCCATGATGTGAGTAGTATATCATGTTCCTTTCACAAGGACAATGAAAGTGTTCCATTTAAGGCAGTATTTCATTAAAGACGGGTTCCGCTTCCACAGATATTACTGTATAATATTATAACTATCAATAAATAATAAGAAATAACATATTATCCTCTTAGCTGGTTTGAGCCACGGGGCAGTTCAATGAAGGATGGTTTTGCAAATGCTTTAGTGAAAAAACGAAAACCTCTTTTTTTTACTTTCCCTTCTGTATATTTTTTTTTTCGAATTTTGCGAAAAATGCAATCGTAAGTGAAACACTGAGAAGGATTCATTTCGTTGTTCGGAGAAAGCTGGTCTTTTTCCTTAAGCGGAAAGCGGACATCATGCTAGTAAGGCGTGTTTTAATAATTTCTAAACTTTGTAGCGCTACGGAACTTATCCATTAAAAGTTCTTTTGTATTTTTGTTCGGACTTCGGGTAGTGTTGCCAGATTGGGGAATTTTTTATTCAAAATACTTACCACTTTTTTCGACTGGTAATTTTCGCCTTTTTTTTAAATCACGGAATGTCTGTCATCATTAAATAAAGCTATGATTACTATTTAAAAATGCTGTTAGATACTTTGAATAAAAGATTTCCTCTAACTTGACCACACTGACTTCAGTGATTGAAAGAGGATATGAAAACAGTCCTTTAGATGACTCACTGTTTAATGCTAAGAATATTCCAGAATATATGGAAATTCAACGGAGGAAACAAACACTATCGCGAAATAAACCACAGCGTTATATAATACAAGAATAAGTATTCCAAAATAGAGACTTAAAAATCCTCAGATAAGCAGCTCCACAGCAGTCAAAAAGCTGAAATGTACCCCAAATCGACTGAACTCAAAATGAGTCAAAGTCCGATAGATCACCAGTTCCCAAACGCTGGTTGTTATGCCCGCGTTCACCTCGTGTCGCACCTCTAATATTTAATCAGGGAGTTGTTATAACATAAGCACAAATACATAGTTCGTCTCACAGCCTTGCAAGCCGGATTGTAGTGGAGCGGAACTCAGATGGCAGGGTTTGCAAGACGGGGTAAAACCCCGCGAGCTTTGACGGTGACTGGGGAAAACTGAAGGTCTAATCAGAGCCATACAAATTGTTTTTCTAAAGTATAAAGTACATATACAAACAGTCAATCTAAAAATAATACTGGTTTACACGGTTTATATACTTTTGCCAAAATGTGTATTTTTTGATAGATTCTAGTGCACTGAATACGGGAAAATTGTTGTAAAAGATCTGTCACGTCTAGTTTAAAAAATATTTATTAAATACTTAAAAATAATAATAACATGAAATATAAAACGAAAAAATTAGAAATGATTAATTTTACTCTTCTTTTTATAATTTTCTTGATCTGTTTCTCTTAAAATAGACTTGTAGTAGTCCCCTGACATACTTTCGTCCCAAAAACCTTTGTGTCTGTCTTCAAAATGTTTAAGGTCTTGGTGAAAACGCTCGCCCTGCTCGTCACTCACGGCGCCCAAGTTTTCAGGGGAAAATCCAGACGTGAACGGAGAAAATGTATCTTCAGAGACATGTTCACACCTATTGCATGATAGTTTTTAAAAAAAACAGCAATATTTTTTTCAAAATTTTCATCTTTATGATTTCCTAAGAATCCATAGAAGACCGTTTTAAAGGAATCCTGAACATTTTTTTCATTAGTAGATAAACGTTTTTCAAAGTCCTTATCTTGCATCAGTTTACGTATCTGTGAACCGATAAAAATTCCCTCTTTTAATTTTGCTTCTGGAATACTTGGAAAAATTTTGTGTAAATATTTAAAAGCAGCACTGTTTTTATCCATGGCTTTGACGAAATTTTTTATTAAGCCCAATTTAATATGTAATGATGGCAAAATTATATTTTGCGGATCCACTAAAGATGCATATTTCACATTCATTTTTCATGGAGTAAATTAATTTTGAACAGGCCAATATTTTTTGATGTAATGGTGTTTTTTAGCTCGAATATCCCACAGGCACAAAAAACATGAATATTTGGTTATACACTCTATTAGACAAATATAAATTTACACACTCTATTAGACATTTTATCAAAAACAAAATCTCTTTAGTTCACAAAAACACAAGAAAACAGAGTACAGAATGCAAGTTGACAATGCGTGTAGGCTGAATGTGACGTGATAGATATATTATGGAATTAAAAATGTGAAGATTGAATAATGTAAAAATTTTAAAAATGTGACGTGATAGAATTTTTTCAAATTCCACCTTTCATTAGTAAGAGGTAGTATAATAAGAAAATAGGTGTTCAATCAAAAGTACATAAAAAATGTTTAAATTTGTAAACCAGTGTAATCATAAAAAATGCATAAATAAATGAAAAATATCACATTAAAAATATATACAATTAGAATAAATAGCGTATTAGCAAAGTGAGCAGTAACCGATGTCAAATGCTAAGTCTGTAAGACGTCATAAAAATATAGTTTAAGAAAATATATGCTAGAAGAGATTGAAAATACAAACATTTTAAATTTTGAATTTGCAAGAACACGGCGATATGTTTAAGGTGACTCGCTTCTCCTTTTGTAAAGTGGGGCGGAGCCGTCATCTTTGTTCAAGATGACAAGCGATCTATTCTTCCCGTGAGAGTTGTTAACTCTGTAACGTTTGATAGACCGCAATGTTTCGTTGAGTATCAGAATTTCAATCTCTGAGGAGATTTTTTAATAACTTGCGAGGTAGGCCTAATATTGAAATCGGCACGAATGACGTCGTTTCAGACAAATTTTGTTGCTTTGTAAATCCTACGCAATTTTGGTGTTTTGGAAAATTTGAGGTTTCTGCATCTGAGTTTCAGATCCCCAAGCAAGGTACCCGTAAGTCATGGTTGATATGATGAAGGACTTATATAATAGTCGTGAAAATTTGGCAGACAGATAAGATAAGCTAATAAATATTTGAGGCTTAACTCTAGGCTTTGGTAGTTTTGGATAAAATGTCCACAATCTGCATAGCCCAGTTTAATTTAGAATCTACACTGTTAAAAATTTGCAGCAAACTGTCCAGTCATTTGACCGTTTTTATAGAAAATGGTTACATAAAGGAAATTTAACTCTATTCTGATCATATTATTGCTCAGAATAGAGTTAAATTACGGTTATGTAACCAGTTTCTATAAAAACGGTCAAATGACTAGACAGTTTGCTGCAAATTTTTAACAGTGTAGGCAAATTCCTGGATATTTATAGGCGAAACTCAAACTGACTGACCATAAAGAAATGAGCCTATATTTCTACTTTTAATGCTAAAGCGGAGAAACCTAGAAGATTCGACTTCCAGAATGTTCCAACGATACACTCCTACATAGCCTAAGCGCATGAGTTCCGTCGCTCCTTGCCCAATTAGTGCTATCAACTCTGGTGATCCCCCTTTGTCATTTTGACATATCTGCTTCGCCTCTTTTGAGTTACTTTGTTAAAGAAAATACATGCAATACAAGTAATATTTCTTGGCTTAGCTTTGTTCACTGAAATAATTAGCTAAAATATTTACCAAATCTGAAATATTTTGTTTTAAGTGAGCCTGATCGGTTTATAATATTTTTCAAAAACTTTGTATAACAGAAGAAACATAGATTTTTATTTCTACAAATCTTCTCTGACTTTAAAATTGTAAACGATGCTTTTTATTTTATTTATTTATTTATTTATTTATTTATTTTTCTTTACATGGTGTTGCTTATGTTTTGCTGTTTTTTTTTTTCTTTTCAGAAAGTGTGAGAAATTTCATTACCTATTTTTTTTATTATTTATTTATTGTTTAGTTAAAGTCGTGACTTGTTCATAAATCATAATTAACTACATTTTTTCAATGTGCTTAGTATTTTTTTATTTTTTTTTTATGAACAAATTTTATTTATTTGTGCAGATTCTTTAATTAGATTACATGGAAAACATTTTATGGAACAGAAAATTAAATGAGTTTAGAAAGGCAACTTCTAACATTTAAATAAACAAACTAAACCTTGCGAAAAGAAGAACGTTCTTTTTTTTTAAATTTACACTTTTTTTTAATAATATAATATTGCTTTACGGAAAAATTTATTTGTCAGAGTATGATAACCTTTAGTTTATTTTATTGTTTGACAGGTTATTCATTTTCCGAATTCTTTTTATATACATTTCATGATGATTTATGGATGTTCATTTTTATGATTATTTTTTTATTGCACTTAAAATGTCATGTAAGATTTTTCAGAAATTAACTATAACTTTTGTATTTCTCCTGTTATTACTTATTTTTGGACATCGCTATGTTCGTGTTCTTATTAGTAACTGGAGTGTCTATCAAATTCGGAGTTATCTTTTTATTTAGCTTTTTGTATATTTACTGTGCACTTCAAGTTTGAATTTTGATATTTACGTAGTTTAATCATTTTTTTTTCTTCGAAAGAATAACAAAACTGAATCTTCAAAAAACAAAAAAGTTAATATGCGCATACATACGTATAGATTATCGGTTTATTTAAATTTTGCTTATTGTCTTGTTTATTTCTTTTTTAAATAATAAATAGATTTGATCTATAAATATAATTATTTTTAGTTGTCTACTGCTTTAAAGTCACGTGTTGGTATATTGATATCTTTTTATCGATTTTCTTCCTCAACTATTGTTTTATTCTGTCTCTTTCGCAACTAGTAAGTTCAAGACTTGGTCGCAAAGTATGGTGTTTTTGTTGTTGTTGTTGTTGTTGTTGTTTATTTGTTTGGAAATTTATATTTTTTGTTTTTGTTTCATTTTAAAAGTAAATATGTCTTTTTTCTTTCATTCCATTTTCTTTTCTTTTTCTTTCAAATGTAACTTAAAAGCCTTACCTGTGGATTTTTTTTATGATTTTATTCTCACAAACAAAATCTAGAACAAATGTTTAGCAATTCTGAAATATTTTCGTCAGCATATCTAAATATCTAACCGGTTTAAGAAATAGCTATTAGATAGCGATAAAAAGAGACAGGTTGCATATACATTTAATGCAAAATTAACACCTTCTTCTAAAGAGTTAATACTTTTACTGATCGTATCTTTCTCTTAAGTATTATTTTTATTTAATTACCCTCTTTTATAATAAAATCCTAGATCAGAACATACTACTAGTTCCGCTCTCTGTTATATGATCCTTAATTTCCTTATTTTATTATATACTAGCAAAACCCGCGGCTTTGCACGTGTAATTCTTGAAAAATACCAAGTGGTATTCATTGACCTATTTTCATTAGAAGAAATTTTACTGCCACAGATAATTCAGAAATTACTAATTAAGCCACACTAATGTCGAAAAAAAAATCGAAATTTTAGAGCGTTTTTCTCTCTTTCACCCCCCCCCCCCTTCTCCCTCTGTGGTAGTGTCACCGATATAAAATATAGCCTATGTCACAGCAGGGAGTGTTACAATCAATTTGCCACCATCACTTTTGAAAATCGTTCTGTAGTTCCGGAGATTCCATAGAAATTGTAATTTAGAATGTTTTTAGACTCCTTTTCGCTCATTTCACCCTTTTAAATTTCGAATTTTTTTAGAATTTGTTCTTAGAGCGCATTTACATCTTATAAATAACTACAATGCCAAATTTCAACTTTCTAGTTCCTTCAGTACAAAAAAAAATTGAAATTTTAGAACGTTTTTCGCTCTTGCACCGTGGCACTGACATAAAATATAGCCTATGTTACAGCAGGGACTGTTACAATCAATTTGCCACCATCACTTTTGAAAATGGTTCTGTAGTTCCAGAGATTCCATAGAAATTGTAATTTAGAATGTTTTTAGAACGCTTTTCGCTCATCTCACCGTTTTAAATTTCGATTCTTTTTTTTTAGAATTTGTTCTTAGAGAATATTTACATCTTATAAATAACTACCATGTCAAATTTCAAGTTTCTAGCTCCTTCAGTATAAGAAAAATCGAAATTTCAGAACGTTTTTCGCTCCTGCTTCCCTTGGGGGTAGTGGTACCGACATAAAATATAACCTATGTTGGAGCAGGGACTGTCACCATCAATTTGCCATTATCACTTTTGAAAACGGTTCTGTAGTTCCAGAGATTCCATAGAAATTGCAATTTAGAATGTTTTTAGAAAGCTTTTCGCTCGTCTCACACTTTTAAATTTCGATTTTTTTTAATTTGTTCTTAGAGAGCATTTACATCTTATAAGTAACTACCATGCCAAATTTCATACTTCCAGCGCCTTCAGTATAAAAAAAATCGAAATTTCAGAACGTTTTTCGCTTCTACCCCTCTTGGGGATAGTGGCACCGACATAAAATATAGCCTTTGTTGGAGCAGGGGTTGTCACCATTAATTTCCCACCATCACTTTTGAAATCACTTTAGTAGTTCCAGAGATTACCCCCTACAAACAAACAAACAAAAAAACAATCTTTACTACTTTATAATATTAGTATAGATAGATAATAAAACTTCCATTATATGTCAGTCACGAGACCGTCGCTGTGGCGGATAAGGGAATAGACGGATAATAGAATCCTCCTTTTACCCCAACTACAACAAAAGGCGAAAACTGACGATTTGTTTTCATGGTGTTTTAGTTTTCAACATTCATTCAAAATAAGAAGATGAAAACAAATATATGAAATAGTACATTACATAATAATTAAAAAAAAATCCTATTTTTGAGTAAAAACTACGTATGTGGGGCTTGAGAGCTAAAACAGTTGTAGAAATGGAAATGACGAAAGAAGCTTTGATGGAAATAGTGACACTTAAAGTAACGCATTGAGAATTCCTTCCTTTTCTGTATTGATCTCTAATGCTTTACTCATTAATTTTTACTGTTTACTCTTCTTAAATTAACTTGTCGATGGATTTGTCCATATCGTAATATATTATCAGCTATTAAATCTGATTGTAAATAAATTAATGTTTTATCTACAGCTAATTCCATGAAAATTCAAATATTTGTAATGAATAATTTTATGTTGAATATATTTTTATTTTTATCTCTAATAAGATCAAATTAATTTCTTTGTTTTAACTGAATTAACAACTTTTCCTGATATGTTTACATAGTCATCTTCCAGTTTTCCAGCACCGAGTGAAAACCGACAACTAACGATAAAACGCTTTAATATTCGTTTTCATACGTGAACTATTTCTAGTGACTGACGGATAATAAAAACTGATAATTAAGACAGTGACAGGCAATAGATATTTTACTTTATATATCTTTTTTTTTTCACTGCACACATTCTTCCAATAATTTCTCGCACAACATATGAGTTCATCTTCTTGTCTGTTCTACGTTTAAACCATTGAATACAAATGATGTCACAACTTTCACCTTTATCAGCCATTATGTCACTTCTTCTCTTTCCACGTCCGATAGAGAAAATCAATTTAATTTATTCATGCTCCAGACTTCAACTTGTTTATATGACTCTCCGAAAAGCGTCTTTAAATTTTCTATCGTGAAATGTTGGTCAAGATTTCAGAGTGGGAAATCTGTAAATATTCATTAAGATGAGTAAAGCTTTAAACTATCAATTCGGTTTTAATCTTTTAATTAAAATGTCGTTTATCTCGACGTACATATATTATGTATTTTATGTATTCATTAAAACCTCATTGTATTCTTTAAATTAGAAAGAATTTATTATAGATTTTTTTTTTGACGTGACAAGGTCCTAGCACATACAACTCAGCCCATTATTGTTCGGAAAGTGAGCATCACGATTTTTTTGTTTTCGGGTACGTCACAATTGCTCAATGAGAATGAGCAGTACATTAAATTTAAATATACGTTAATATAGGTTGGTCCTTTGGCTTCATGCTTCACACACAAACTTATCGTTCTGAGCTCTGACGTCATCTGGCCGTTTCGAACCTCTAATTTCGAGCTGCTTAGTATGCTTAAAACCACTGTAACGACCCAACAGCTCATCCGATCGGAGTAATTCTGGTGTCAGTTTGTGCGTAATGAAACAGAGTAACTAAAACTATTACCAAGAATCATAAATAACCGAACAAACATAAGGACTTTCTTAGCCTCCAATCATTTTTTTTTTTTTTTTTTTTTTTTTTTTTTTTTTTTTTTTTTTTGCGGATTACAAGCCAGAGAAGTTCAAAATTACGAGTTAGGCATAAAGGACACTAATGATATTAACAACATGATTAGCGCTCGCCAAGACAAATCGAATACTGACATGATGACCCACGAGCTCAATAGATTTTGGAGTCATATGAAGTGGGAATTTACAATTCTTCGCAGTAAAAAAATACAGACGTGGCGATTGTGTCATAATTACATGCCACATCATGTGACGAAACTAAGACTAAATAACAACGATACAATCAGCGCAAATGACTCAACGTCGACGTCAGCGACCTAAGCATGCACACTTGCACATTTGGTGATATTTCTCTCGTGGAAGTTTAAATAGCCACTGCTGAGATCAGCTTTACTTTCGTTTTCGGATCCATCTGTATGCATCCCGAAACAACTCCACATAATATCGCCATACTTATGTATCAAGTTATCTCCCCATACACATAATAACCGCTCTATCACAGCGTAGACTTCGACATTTCCTTTGTGCTCTGCAGTGACTTCAACATCGATATGATCGCCAAATCAGAATCCATGCAGTTCGTAAAAAACACCTTCAATCTAGACTGCGCCTACAACCCACTAATCCCAACGACTTTGGGACGTACTTACCTGGATCTCATATTCGTTAGGCACATCACCGCAGAGACCCTACGTTTCATGTTTTACTTCTCGCACCTTTTCCCAATACTGGATCATTTAGGTAGCTCCGCTGCATTCCTGTAAGAACAAATAAATTTATTCTATCAGTATTCTATGAGAATTTGTTCAGGTGAGATATTCATGATGAATGCACAAAACAGTTGTTTTAGATGAATTCAATCTTGCTGACTTTTAATATCCTACGGCAGTATTTCATTCTCTACATACAAGAGTACTATTTTTTCTGTTGCCAATGCCTCCAATGGATAAGGATAATCTTGAACGGATTCTTGATCCATTCGAAACTATTGTGCTCATTTCTTCATTGTAGAACAGGAAGGAAGCGTATCCGGGGGTCTAGTAGAGAGTATACGATGGTATCACCATAAACATATACAAAGATGTTTCATTCCATTTGAATTAAGATTCTCTTTAGTTAAAAATTTAATCAGAGAACGATACTTAATTTTAAACATTTTAGAACAGCCTAGCACATCACTTCCTGCAGTAAACAGACAAAAAAGAGTGCAAATGACTTCACCAGCGAAACTTTACAATTTATTTATTTGATATTTCCACTACACGTATGCAAAAGGAATTTTTTGCTAAACGATATTCTATACATGGGACCGTAACCGTTAGAATCTTACTGCACATATCATTTTGAATTTAATGACTTTGACTTAGCTATACAGAATTATTTATTATTCAGGACTACACAGTAGTCCATAATTAATGCAGCAAGTTTTTTTTCTCTGAATAACTTTTGATCGAATGACTTTATATTTGATAGTTAATGATGATCGAGCCCTTTTATCTAATTTCAATCAATTCCAAAATTTTATCTAGAAATATAAAAAAAATTAAATGCGAAATAGAAGCTAATTATTGTATATTATTAGAACTCTTTAATTAAAAGTTTCAAAATAACACAAATGATTTTAAGCATTTGGTTAGGTGGTATGTTAGAATTATAAAAATTATGTACACATGTGTGTTTCCAATGACAATACAACATTTTAACATATTTAGAACTTAATAATGAATTTTGAAAATTATCTTTAAAGTATTTTTTCATTAGCGAGCCGCAAGTGATAAATCGCCAAATATTCTTTATGGTTACAACTGTTTACGATTTGTATAAACAATGGAGTTAATGATGTGCCAAACCACGCTCGCCAAAGTATTCCAATTGCCTCTGAAACTGCAACAACGAAATATTTTAAACACTAAAAAGTAAAAAATATAAATAAAAAATAAAGAGCTTAATATGTTTAAAAAATACTTTTGTATCATTTAATAGTTTAACATTAATTTAATTATGTTTGTGCGTTGAGAAAGCAATTTAGAAAACCTTAATAGATAGTTCAAATTCTGTTTTTTTTTTCTCTCATGTTGCCATGTATTAAAAAAATAAACAAATCAAAAATTATAATTTCTTTAATAAATTCTCTAATAGTATGTATGATGTTGCATCATATATAACTTAAATTAAATTTATATTTTAATTTATCCTTCTTTTTCCTCCCTTCTGTTTAAAATTAAAATCCCATTCTTATAAAAGATCATTTTATTTAAATCCATTTTATTTCTGTATGCAATCTTTTAGATGCATTTTTCTATCAGAAGGCGACCGCATATTACAATAAACATAATTAAAACATAAACATTAAAAATCACAGCTGCATCTTTGGATAAATATGTCATGCATAAGCAAATGTTCTTTCGGCTTTTCCCATAATGGTTAATGTTATAAAAAAATTTAAAGATTTTAGCGATTTTGGCAGCACAACTGCATGCCAAGTAATTCAGACCACCCTCATTTGATTAACATGTAACGAATATTTTCAGCTATTCTTTCGGCGTCTTTACACATCTCGCCATGCCTCTATATTCCTATCTTGACTGTAAAATGTAACTGTGATTCTTTAATCACTTCTCCTCATCGTCTCGTATAAGCAACTCCTAATTAAGAAGTTCCGTGAGGCAATCCCGTGTTTTTCAGTTGTTCTAGATAGGGGGATATATGGGATATAGGAAGATATAGGGGACTATATCTTTGAAGTGTTTTTGTCTTGGAAAATAAAGCCTACCGTATGCAAAGAATGCAATGACTGGAGTATTTATTGTGGCTGAATCTAGTTTCCTTTGCAGGATTACGTATCTGCTGGTTTAGCGGAATAACGCGCATCGATATACTGTGTCTTTCGGCAAATTACCTACGCCTACAATAATCTTCGATCTACGGTCTAAAGAATGTAAATCAACAGCATTTCAGAAATCGGCCATACGATAGTGTGTGTAGTAAGTGTAAATCAAATCGGCGAATTTTTTCTAATCGGGGCCTAAGTTACGTTAACTTATTGTAAAGAAATTTTTTTGGAACTACATGAATTGCAATTCAGGTGTGATGTTTAAAATAAACATTAAATGCTCAGGGATCATTCTAGAGAGTTTCAGAAGGGCAGTCTGCCCTCATGCGCTTTTTAGATAAAATCCCACCCTCCTTGCCCCTTTTCCAGGTAGAATTCTACCCTCCTTTTATTCCTGGGTAGAATCCTGCCTTGTTTGTATTGTACTTTCAAAAATGCTTTACTTATCTTCTATTTTTAGAATGCTAGTATGGTACATCAGGAGTACTCCTCTTTCCCTCTTAATTTCTCTGTGAAATGCCCTGGTATGTCTAATCTTTGACTTTGAGCGATTCATTTTTTCATTTATCATTTTTTTCATTGAACAAGACATAAAGGGTAACTAAGCGTCATTGATTAATTTCACCTTGTCTAGTAAAATATAGTATTAGATCAGGCATTCTGGCCTTTGACCACATCATAACTTGCATAAGTTCTATAAAAAATTTGAGAAGTAGCTTTAGAACTTTTATTTTGCGGCTTTTTCAAAACCAGTTTTGCTAAAACTGGGAAAAAGTTATCTGGTGAATAAAAGTTTTAGAGATAGAAGTTTTTGAATATCGTAGGGAAAGGCGGAAATGACTGTGAATATAGTGTAAACAATTTTACAGGAAAAATCGAGAACAAGTTTCATTTTGCTATTTTTAATACTTACGGTAAAGTTATGGAAATTAGAAATTTTATTGGATTTTTTTAATTAAGGAGTACTTTAAGCTGTTGCCAGACTTCTCCCCCCCCCCCCAGGTCGGCTGGTCGGCGATTGCCGAGGGCCCCCGGCCCAAGGGGGCCCCGGAGGGTCCTCCCAAAAACTTTGGGCTACTTTGACTATTTCCCAGTAATCTTACGAGTTTACAATCAATTTTATGTAGTTGGCAGTTGGTTTTTGTTTATAGTAGCCTACGTAGTGGCGCCGAATGGTGGCGTCGTGTCTAGTCGGTGGCCAAACAGAAAAGGGCTGCTGGCTGACTCATCGCGCTCTCTGCAGTGTTCATAGGCTCAGATTCAGAGCGCATCGCGACGCTCACTCGCTCGGTCTCGTAGTATGGTTGAAGTTAGTGCAGTCCCCAACATCAAGAGACATCGACTAAATTTCGGCATATTATAATAATTGTCGGTAAATGAACGGTAATCGTAAAGAGAAATTCCCACGATATCGTCTCGCCAATAACTGTAAAATTCTCTAGTTGTAAATCAAAGGAAAAAGTCGGCAGTATATCAGATTAATGTTAGAAATAAATTAGTCGGCAGTATTCTGAAGACTTTGCATCGTAAGTTACAGGGCAAAATTAGCACCGGCCACAGGGCTACTAAATGAAAATTTGTGGCTACTAAAAATTTGGCTACTTTTCCGGTATACGGACACCATTGTCGCCAAGCATACATTTACATACATTTAATACATACATTATGCATTAGCATACATTTTGGCATGGTGTCCGTATAACGGAAAAGTACCAAAATTTGTCTTCCAGCGGCCAGTTTTCTTGCATTTCATCAATGATTCCCCTTTTGTTGGTGAAATATGTCAATATTAACACATTTATTTGGTCTATTTAATTTTAGAATAATAGTAAATGAAATTTTAACAAAAGTTTACTGTTTAGCACTTTTAAATAAAAAAGTGGCCACTAGTTTATAAAAAGTAGTCACAAAACTACTGCTACAGTTGTACAATAATATTTCAAAAGAATGAGAATTGGGTTTTTTTTTCAGATTTGTGTCTGTTGTTTGGAATAAATAACAAATTTGATATTTTAAACATATTCCCAGACACATGAAAATGATGAAATGTCATGAGGGAGTATTTAAGATACTGTTGTGAGCTCGGGGTTCGAAAGGACTGATGCCAATATATAAGAACAATAAAAAGGCTTTATTCACTATAAACAGTGCAATACGATCACAAATATCTTCTGAAAATTACAAGATATTCAGTAATCTTCAAATCCAATAAAAGCGCAGCAACATTTCACACAGAAACAATGCGTTCAATACGACGTATCAACGACAAAATCGCTCAGAGAAACACAGTTCTCAATGCAAAGCCTCTCGTGCGTATTCAATCGCATTTGACAGAGAACTAACTAACTGGACTGGTGGAGGTCCCTTATATAGGCTTCAGAGATCTTTCCAGATTATTCCAGAGCCTTCAGATGCTAGAAATTACCAGAAAGTGCTTTAACTTTCGATAGAGAACCCAAGCAAGAAAGGATCCCAATGTATAGGTATAAGGGGGGTGTGGTTGCACAAAAAGTCGCCAAATCCGTCGCCAACTTGGCGACATTTGGCGATATATCGCCAAATTTGGCGACAAAAATAAGTCGCCAAAACCATCGCCAACTTGGCGATAAACCCATTCCTTGGCGATATTTCAATAGACTTCCATTATAAAGATGAGGGTGTAAGGTTGTTTTCCTTGCAAACCATCTGAGGCCTTTAGCATTGAGTTACATGATGCTCAATAGGAAATACATTAATAATACTGCAATTTTCACAATAATAAAATAAAATAAATTTAAACAAATGGAATATTTACAGATATATACAAAATTCATAACATTGCCCCCCCCCTCTCAAGGACTGCACGTCCCGGGCAGTTCAACCTTTGATCGAAAAGCAAACCCGTTACCAACAAATGCTATACTATTTAAAACACATTCATAATGCTGAATTATACAAACTATAAAATTAAATTAAAGCATAGACATTATTACATACAAGTATTTAAATAATAATAACAATAATAATGATAATGCTAAGCAAAATAAATAATTACATTAATTTATATACAAGACCATGGTCATACTAATTTACATTATTTACATTACACTATTTACAATTAATGAACTACAGCCTGGTTTGCGGTCATTTTCTCATCTATCGCTGACATTTCTCCAATAATTTAGTCAGTTGCGCCTCCATTGCTCTGGTAATCGGCATTCAACCCCACTCCTGACACCAAATGTTGTGAGCTCGGGGTTCGAAAGGACTGATGCCAATATATAAGAACAATAAAAAGGCTTTATTCACTATAAACAGTGCAATACGATCACAAATATCTTCTGAAAATTACAAGATATTCAGTAATCTTCAAATCCAATAAAAGCGCAGCAACATTTCACACAGAAACAATGCGTTCAATACGACGTATCAACGACAAAATCGCTCAGAGAAACACAGTTCTCAATGCAAAGCCTCTCGTGCGTATTCAATCGCATTTGACAGAGAACTAACTAACTGGACTGGTGGAGGTCCCTTATATAGGCTTCAGAGATCTTTCCAGATTATTCCAGAGCCTTCAGATGCTAGAAATTACCAGAAAGTGCTTTAACTTTCGATAGAGAACCCAAGCAAGAAAGGATCCCAATGTATAGGTATAAGGGGGGTGTGGTTGCACAAAAAGTCGCCAAATCCGTCGCCAACTTGGCGACATTTGGCGATATATCGCCAAATTTGGCGACAAAAATAAGTCGCCAAAACCATCGCCAACTTGGCGATAAACCCATTCCTTGGCGATATTTCAATAGACTTCCATTATAAAGATGAGGGTGTAAGGTTGTTTTCCTTGCAAACCATCTGAGGCCTTTAGCATTGAGTTACATGATGCTCAATAGGAAATACATTAATAATACTGCAATTTTCACAATAATAAAATAAAATAAATTTAAACAAATGGAATATTTACAGATATATACAAAATTCATAACAATACTTATTTTTATGTATGAAGGAATTTTTAAATGAGAACATTATCCTTGAAGCAATTTAAAATGTTATTAACCCAGTAGCAGAAAACGCTCTAAGTGTTCCATTACCATTTTGCTGTCCATAAGTGTTCCATGCTACCATTTTGCTGCGATGGATATTTCAGAAGCAGAAAATAATCTGCAGGTAAACTATGTTACAATTCAAGTTATGCATATCAATAATTAATATCTAGTAAAGCTGTACTATTACATTCGTAGTACTGTTACATTCAATTTTTAGCACTTTCCAACCTAGTTGAAAAGTGCTTATGACTTCGGTTTGTCTGGCCGTATGGCCGTCTGCCGTCTGCCGTCTGGCCGTCTGCCGTCTGCCCGTGCTCTAACTCCCGTAAATATGCTCGGATTGCTCTGCAATTTTTATATGTTATTGTCGTTATCCATAGCATGTTCCCTATTTCAACGGAAGTGTGTAGCACTTATAGTTTTATTACAGGGACACTCAAAAGAATTCAGTTACATTGCTGTCTATGGGGAAAAATCATTTGCGGTTTATTTAAATAATGTTTCAGTATTTTAAACGCATTGAAATTTATATATATCACTAAGGTGCATTAGAAGAAGCTTAATATGGAATAGGGTGTGCATAGCACTTATAGTTACTTTACAGGGACAGTCAAAAGAATTCCGTTACATTACGTCTATGGAGAAAAATCGTCTGCGGTTTATTTAAATAATGTTTCACTATTTTAAACGCATTGAAATTTATATATATATATATCTAAGGTGCTTTACAAGAGGCTTACTACAGAATAGTGTGTGTATAGCAGTCATCGTTCATTTACAGGGACACACAAAAGAATTATCTACTGTCTGTTAACACTAATTCCTGGAAGTGCGTTTTAAGTTACTAAACGCGATTTTAATTTTAACTCGCTTTTTGTCTATTACGTGGTGTGTATAAATTATGTAGATCCTATACAGGGCAGCACAAAAGTTCGCGAACACATTTCCGTTTATTGACAGAAACTCCAGAAAGTTAATTTTAAACTGTGCTACGCGTTTCCTAACTAAACTAAAATTTAGCATCCTAGCATATACAAATCTATAGATCATATACAGGGCTGAATAAAAGTATTCGGATATTTTTCCGAATATTGTATCTGTTGGAAATTCCTGAAATTATGTTTTTAAATATGTTATGCGTTTTCCAAATTGTTTACTTAGATGTTATCTTTTAGCTTATTAAACGGTATGTTTTGTAAAATTATTTTGGAAGCGTTGGAAAGTGCTACATAATCTATGCTTGACGCATGATTTTTCGTTCTTGTTAAACTTGGTAAAAATTTTTATTTAAATATTTGTTAAATAAAATTGTGCTCACATGAGCTGCACATTTTTTTCTTTTACTTTAAAATATTTTAAATGCTCTAATAAACAATAATTATATTGAACAATATTAGAAGGCAATGAATATAAGACAAAATTAGCACTCACCACTCGCCAATCGGTGAGTAATACTGAAAATTTGGCCATTGACTTTATTGCCACCACTGGCCAAACATAATAGTCACACCCGCCAATTGCGATGATTGAATAGAAAAAGATTATTTTCCTGCTGTCGCTCGACGAATTTCGAAACCATTTAGCGAATTTCGCGATTTTTTTCCGAAATAATTTGACAAATTGTGATTTTTTTTCTCTTAGCCATTCCCAATTTTTTTACCCGAGACCATTTGACGATATTCGTAATTTTTTCCCGAGACCATTTGATGAATTTCGCTATTTTTCTGCTATCGATTGACGAATTTTGCGATTTTACCACTATCGGTTTCGCGATTTATCGACTGTCGATTAACGAATTTCACTGTTTTTTTCATGAACGTTCGACAAATTGCGCAATTTGTTTCCACCAACGTTTGATTTTTTTCCGCTGTCGTTCGACGAATTCCGGATTCTGTTCCGCGATTGTTAGACGAATTTCGCGATTTTTCTCCCGAGATCGTTTGACGAATTTCGCAATTTTTCCTCGAGAATATTTGATGAATTTCTCGAATTTTTTCACGACAGTCTGACGAAATTAATTCTTTTTCCTGCAATAATTTTGTGAAATTCACTATATTTTTCGCGATCGATTGACAAAATCTGCTATTTATTTCCGCGATTCCTTAACAAAATTAGCTTTCCTTTTTTTTTTGGTAAATTGACGAATTTCGTTATTTTTCTGCATTTGGTTGACAAATTTCGCAATTTATTAACCAAGACAGTTTGCCGAATTTCCTGATTTCTTTCCCGAGACCATTTGACGAATGTCGCGATTTCTTTCCCGATGCCATTTGACGAATTTAGCTATTTATTCCACAATCATTTGACAAATTTTGCGATTTTTTTTATCAAGTATTTGTAAATCTGTTACTGGCCAGTGCTTAAAACTAAAAACTAAGTAAAAAAATCCATGTACAAGCCAGTGGGCAGTGAGTAAAAAAGTTAATTTTTACCTTATAGCCATGAAATAATACGTATCAGTAGTGTTTTCCCCAGAACAAAGTGCAGGGTGCTCCTTCAAAAAAGAGGCACTTTAGCATAGAAGTAAATATTCTTTCTCGACAGATACATACAGAAATTTCTGTCTTTTTCCGCGTCTTATTGACGAATTTTGATTTTTTTTTCTTGCGACCAATTGACGAATTTCTCGATATTTTTCAGCAACCTATTGGCGAATTTAGCATATTTTTTCCCATAACCGAATGACTAATTTCGTGATTGTTTTCCTTCGATCGAATGACAAAATTCGTGATATTTTCCTGCTACCAATTGGCAAAATTTATTTTTATTTTATTTTTTATTTATTTATTTATTTTTTTTTTTTTTGTGACCGATAAGCGAATTTAAGAACTCCCCCATCATGGTTTATAAATGAAACTCGCATTTTTTTTTCCTTCATGTGATTGTAGACAAATTTTGCGATTTTTTATCACTCGAGCAATTGTCAAATTTCGCGATATATTCCGCGACTGACCAGCGAATTTTGCTATTTACCTACTATAGATAGGCTAAATTCACGATTTTGTCCGAGTGCAAATATTACGAGATTTTTCGTCGAGACTGACTTATCGATTTTGTAATATTTTCCCGCGACCTATAGACGAATTTTGCAATATTCTTCCACTCCTGATGGCAGAATCCGGAATTTTGGGTTTTTTCCTGCTACCGACGGAAGAGTTTTGCGATTTTTTTCCTGCAGCCGACTAATGAATATCGCGATTGTTTTCCCACGATTGATTGATGAAATTCGCGCTTTTTTCTTGGAACTGATTGGCGATTTTTGTGGAGGGTTTTTCTTGTGACCGATTGACGCATTTTTTTCCGCGTCTCGCTGGCGAAACTCGTGAAGTTTTATCACCGAGTACAAATATTTCGAGATTTTTTTTTCTCGCGACTGAGTGATGCATTTTGCAATATTTTCCTACGACCCATAGACGAATTTTGCGATATTCTTATGCACCTGACGACAGAATTTTTTCCTGCGACCGACTGCAGAATTTCGCGATTTTTTTCCCGCAACCGACTAATGACTTTCGCGATTGTTTTCCCGCGATCGATTGATGAAATTCAAAATATAGTCCTTCTGATGTTTGGCAATTTTTGTGTTTTATATTTCTTGCCAGTTTGCAACTTTTTTCAAATTCAAATTGCTTGATTGCCGCGACTTTTTCGAAGTAAAAATATTTGCCTTATTTAATGACAGATTTAATAACGCAAGAACAACACCAATTATACCATTTTTAAAAAAGGGGTGGGAATGAAACAATCTTAATTTTTAAAAAGTAACCTACTGCAAGCACTGTTTCTACCAACCGATTGAAGAATTTTCGGATGGATTTTTTCCTGCACCATGCAGTCGAAACTCACAGGGTTTTTCCTCACGAACATAGACGAATTTTGCGATTTTCTCCCCATGATCCACTTGAGAATTTCGAAAAAAAAAAGAGTTCGAACTGATCTCTAGTACACATTTTTAATATTTTTAGACTCCATTTTTTTTATACACTACCTACAACATAAAAAACAGAGTTTGCTTTAGACTTGAAAATCTGCAACTCAAATCGGCTCAGTACGACCAAAACTGTTAATCAAATTTTAAATGGTGAGAGTCAAATCTTACAGTTGAAAATTAATATTGTATACAGTAGAAGTGCTTTATAACCAGGGGTGAGAGTTTATATAAATCTACTCTACACTGGCAAGTGGATTTTCTGACAAGGTGGGTGAATTTTAGGCACACTTGTGAATTTTAGGTTTTTTAAACACTAGTCTATAAAAATATACCAAAAACTTTTACATATATTTATTTGTTGGCCATATTTCACGTTTCAAAAATATACTTTTATGACACTGGAACAGGGGTGCAAAAATTTAGGCGCCAATGGACTGATTCCCACCACTAAATTTTATTAGTATTTTCGTCAACTTTAATTACTATACTTCGTCTAAATTTTATCAGTATTCTTATTAGGAGAAGAATACTAAAAATTTAGTGGTGGGAGTCGGCACATTGGCGCCTAAATTTTTGCACCCCTGCTGGAAGGTAATTTCGAAAACTGTATTTTTAAATGTGGTATAGGTTTTTTAAAGTGTTTACTTACATACAGTGTCTCACATAAGTGATGGGACACTTGTGCTTTACAAACGGAAACTAATCAAATAAATTAAAAAAACATGTACACATTTTTTGTGGGTGTGTTTCATACTTAAATTTAGTAAAGATTATTACATAACATGCATTTTGTCAAAATATTAAAATATTAATTTAATAAAAATACAAATGTTTAGAACGGAGCAAAAAATAGCTCACATAAGTGATGGGACACCATTATATATGCAACAAAAATCGTCTGAAATAAGCAATAAAAATATTTTTTGGGGTTTTATTTTTACTTAAAAGCAATTGGCAATAATTTATAAAATCGTCTGCAGTACTTCTCTCCAGTTTGTTTTGGAATTTTTGTGTTTTTTAGCTCTGTGTAGCCATGAATGCTAAACAAAAAGAAACTTCGCCTGAAATTCGAAAATTAGTTATTAATTTGCATATTGAACGTGGAAAATCTATTAGAAAAACTGCTGAAACAGTTAACTTGAGTCGTTCAACAGTTTTCAATATCATTAAACGATATAAAAAGAATCATATGATTCAGGATAAAAGAAGACCTGGCCGACCATCAAAAGCTATCCAATGGAATAAAGCGAATTATCGTTCGAAATATTAAAAAAAATCCAAGAATTAGTGCTTCAAAAGTTGCTGCTGATTTACAAGCATTATATGGAATAATTGTTAATCCTGAGACTATTAGAAGGGTAATTCGATCTGCTGGATATCACGGTAGAGTAGCCAGGAAAAAATTCTTCGTAAGTGAAAAGAATAGAAAACTCAGACTAGCTTTCGCAAAATCCAACATAAATAAGAATTCTGATTACTGGAATAAAGTTATATTTGCTGATGAGAGTAAATTTAATATATTTGGTTCTGACGGTAGAATCTTGGTGTGGAGAAAACCCAGGGAAGAATTTCGCAAACAGAACTTGGTACCAACAGTAAAACATGGTGCAGGAGGAGTTATGGTATGGGGGTGTATGTCGTCCGCTGGAGTTGGTAATCTTGTTTTTATTGACAGTATAATGGATAAGTACAAGTATATTGATATTTTAAAGCAAAATTTGAAATCTTCAGCACGAAAATTGAACCTTCATAACGATTTTAAATTCTACCAGGACAATGACCCCAAGCACACTGCTCTGAACGTTAGACTCTGGCTGCTATATAACTGTCCTGAAATAATAAAAACACCACCACAATCTCCAGACTTAAATCCCATAGAGAATATTTGGCAAGAATTGGAATCAAGAATTCGCAAACACACCATTTCTTCAAAACAACAACTAAAATCGGTGCTTCAAGAAGAATGGGGTAAAATCACTCCAGAAATCACGAAAAAATTAGTCGAATCCATCCCAAAAAGATTAAATCATGTTTTAAAAGTAAAAGGAAATCCAACAAAATATTAAAACCTTTTAAAAAGTAAAATTTTTGGATAAATATTTGATGGAAAAGTAAGTGTCCCATCATTTATGTGAGCCATTTTTTGCTCCGTTCTGAACAATTGTATTTTTACTAAATTAATATTTTAATATTTTGACAAAATGTATGTTATGTAATAATTGTTACTAACTTTAAATATGAAACACACCCAAAAAATTTTTGCACATGTTTGTTTATTTATTTTATTGCAGTTTCTTTTTATAAAGCACAAGTGTCCCATCACTTTTGTGAGACACTGTATCTTCTTTCACCTTATTTAACGGTGAAGTTTCGTTACAGTTTTCTGGCTGTGTTGGAAAGTGTTTCATAATCTATGCTTGACGTATGATTTTCGTTCTTGTTAATATTTACTTAGGTATTACAGAAGTATTTAGACTAGTAAATCTGCAGATCAGGAGTCTCAACGTCAGCTCCGAAAGTCATTGTTTTTTAGTCTCACTTTTCATATTATTTAGCATCTTTCAATCCGCAATTTAATTATTTTTTTATATTACATACATATTTGTAGGCATATAAAATACTTCGGAGGTTTCAGAAATTAGAAACGTTAAATTAAATACGATTTATGCAATAATATTCTGAAATTCTTATAAAATTCTTATTCTTTTAATATTTTAGATAAAAAAATGCATTTCTTATTTTGATATTCTTTGAAATAGGGTTGCTAAGCAACTAACAAAATAAAGAGGAAAGAAAAAGAAATGCATTTTAAAATTTGAAAAAAATAGGAAAATAAAATGTTTAATATGTCCCGAACAGTTGCAAACAAATTTTCAATAATTTAAACAATTAATTTCTAAATTCTAATCGATGTATCAGCAAATTTTCAAAGCTATTGTATATATTTAAGACCTCCATATCGAAAATTTAGTATCCGTAATTTTACGTTTAAATCCATTATTCAAATATGCGATTTTCATTTCAGTTACAAATGAAATTTGAAAATCGTCTGCATTTCCATAGGAAAGCATTATGACTTAAAAAGAAATGCTCTATATTTTTCAAACGAATAAACCAAATGTAACCAAAAACTATACGGCTAATTCCGGGTGCCACACCAACATACCCACCAAAAATCAACCTAATCGAATGTTTTTTTTTTTTTTTTTACGACAGTTATCGCGGAACAGACAGACAGACAAACAAACAAACGGAAACCAAAAACTTTTCGAGTCTCCACAGTGAGCCTCAACTGACGTTTCGGCAATTACTATGTCTTCAACAATTTTTAACACTTTCCAACCTAGTTGAAAAGTGTTTATGACTTCGGTTTGTCTGGCCGTCTGCCGTCTGCCGTCTGGCCGTCTGGCCGTCTGCCGTCTGCCGTCTGTCCGTGCTCTAACTCCCGTAAATATGCTCGGATTGCCCTGCAATTTTTATATGTTATAATCGTTATCTATAGCATGTTCCCTATTTCAATGGAAGTGTGTAGCACTTATAGTTTTTTTACAGGGACACTCAAAAGAATTCAGTTACATTGCGGTCTATGGGGAAAAATCATTTGCGGTTTATTTAAATAATGTTTCACTATTTTAAACGCACTGAAATTTATATATATCACTAAGGTGCATTAGAAGAAGCTTAATATGGAATAGGGTGTGCATAGCACTTATACTTACTTTACAGGGACAGTCAAAAGAATTCCGTTACATTACGTCTATGGAGAAAAATCGTCTGCGGTTTATTTAAATAATGTTTCCCTATTTTAAACGCATTGAAATTTATATAAGGTTCATTACAAGAGACTTACTACAGAATATTGTGTGTATAGCAGTCATCGTTCATTTACAGGGACACACAAAAGAATTCTCTACTGTATGTTAACAATAATTCCTGGAAGTGCGTTTTAAGTTACTGAACGCGATTTTAATTTTAAATCGCTTTTTGTATATTACGTGGTGTGTATAAATTCTGTAGATCCTATACAGGGAAGCAAAAAGTTCGGGAACACATTTCCGTATTATTTAACTCCAGACGGAGAATTTTAAACTGTGCTACGTGTTTCCTAACTGAACTAAAATTTAGCATCCTATGTAGTATATATACAAATCTATAGATCCTATACAGGGCTGAATAAAAGTATTCGGATTACTTAGATGTTATCTTTTAGCTTATTAAAGAGTATGATTCGTAAAATTATTTTGGAAGCGTTGGAAAGTGTTACATAATCTATGCTTGACGCATGATTTTTCGTTCTTGTTTCTATGATGGAACTAGTTCAGGTACAGTATACAGGGCGCATAGGAAAGTCCCTTTAACCTGAAAATACTTGCGAACGGAGAGAGCTACAGCTATGCAAGTGAGATAAAGGTATAGTAAAGCGACTACGCCCGACCTAATGCAAACTACAGCAGCGCCACCTAGTGGCGAAATTTGGAACGTAGCCATTGCAAATCAAAAACGAAAAGAGGTAGAGCAAAATTTCCAATTAGAAAGTTTTCGAGAATCAATTAATTAGTACGAAACGACATTTGGCTCACACGGATAAGATAAATCGTCGCCTGTATACCCAAAAATGTCTGAAATGGATGCGCGACGATTCAACTCTGCATATTCAAATTTTGGAAAGGTAGCAGTACTCGATTGTAGATTGTGACGTTGTACTATACTGTAACGTCAGTAAAACTTTCATTTCCAATGCAATTAAAATTTTAGTTTAAAAGGTGTTGGCGCTCGCTTAATTACAAACAGCATAATCTCATAGCATAAACTTATCGATGGCAGACGATAATTTGAATCCGAATGTGCGAGCGGTTTTATTTTCGGGTATGGTGGTAGTGTTGAATGGCCTCCACGATCGCCCGACCTCACTCCGTTGGCTTTCTTCCTGTGGGGTTACATAAAATATAAGGTTTAAGCAACTCCACCTACGAGTCTGCTGGATCTACGTCGTCGTATTGAAGATGCTTGCAATAGTGTGACACCTTCCATGCTGAGAAACGTGCATGCAGAATTACTCTCACGAATACAAACATGTATCGTGAGCAATGGCGAACTTTTCGAACATACTGAACATTAACTTTTTTATCACTGTGAGACAGTTTGTCTTTTTTTGTGTGATGTTATCAAAATGTATAAGGAAAGATCAGTTGACGTCACTCAGGGCAAAACTTTGACGTCACTCAGGGCAAAAGATGGTTTTGATTGGTGTACGAACAGGGACGAGTTTGTCTGATTGGCTGGGAGAGGGGGAGATTGATTGACGGGAGTGTTTGTTTGTAAACATGCCCTTTCTTTATTGACGTAAGTACGTATTTATGCAATAGATTGTACATATTTCTTCATCCTTCTGGCTATTCCTTTCAACAGTTTACATAAAATGGAGTGCATCGATTTCGGACATTTTTAGGTATACAGGTGACGATTTATCCTATCCGTGTGAACCAAATCTCTTTTTGTACTAATTAATTGATGCTCCAAAACTTTCTAATTGGAAATTTTGATCTATCTCTCTTCGTTTTCGATTTGCAATGGTTATCTTCCAAATTTCGCCAGTAGGGGGGCGCTTCTGTCGTTTGCTTTAGGTCGGGCGTAGTTGCTTTACTATACCGCTACCTCACTTGCATAGCTGTAGCTCTCACCATTCGCAAGTATTTTCAGGTTAAAGGGACTTTCCTATGCATCCT
The DNA here is from genome assembly GCA_963931845.1 of Maratus michaelseni. NCBI lineage: Eukaryota > Metazoa > Arthropoda > Arachnida > Araneae > Salticidae > Maratus > Maratus michaelseni. The sequence continues at coordinate 222,815,623 of OZ007587.1, read as the reverse complement.
GTATATACATAATATATTTATTGTGAAAGTAAGTAAACTACATAAGAAAAAGCTTACATTTTTATTCAACTATTTTCCAAGTGACAAAATAGCTAAATGTGGTTTTTAGGCATGTAAGCCTGATTTAAAAAATTAAATATTCTAATATTTTATTTTCTTTAAATTTCCCAATAAGGGTAAGGGGCCCCTTTTCAGTCTCTAGCCGAGGGCCCCCAAAGGAGCCAGTCCGGGCCTGCCCCCCCCACACACACACCAGTATATGCACTTATTACAAAAATACCCTTTTCAACAAAATTGCCCTTATTATGCAATGTGCATCCTGCTCTTTTTTATGTTCTAGAATGATCCATGAAATGCTTATATATATATTTCTTTTTAATTACTTGTATTTTAATGAAGGCTAAACTACACAAAATATTCAAACATCCAAAAGCAAAACAAAGGTTTATTATTCTACGCAGTGTTAAATTTGTACATAATTTGCAATTTTTAAATTTTGGTGTAATTTTTTTTACATACAAAGGTTTTAGTTCAAAAGTTATAAAGGAAAAAAAATCTCACTGAGTTAATTATGTGGCTGCCCTGTTTACGAATAAATTGATTTAGTGTTTGCCTACTCATTATATAGAAATAGTGGATCAATTAATCAAGTCCCACCTGTTTCTAAACCTGCGTAAGAGTTAGATTAATTGCCTTTTCAGGAATTATTAACTGTTTGATTGATGATGCATTATTTTAATATCGATAGAGTGCCGAATTTAGGAACAAATTTATTTTAATTGTTTATTGGGAAGAACTTAATTTGAAAATAATTTATACATTAAGATAATCATGCAGGATCCATTAAAAGTTTGTTCTATGCAAATATTAAAATGATTGGAGTTTATTGAAATATACAAAATATTACAATTTTGTCTAATTTATTTTAATTCAAGAGTTCTTAACTAAGTAAGACACAGAAGTTGTAAATTATCTAACAGGAAATGTTGCAGATACAATATATATACATATATATATTATATATATATGTTTTTGTTTTTTTTAAATTGCAAAATTGGCGAAAACTCTGAATATCTCTGAATTTATTTTTTATTGGGTAAATTAAAATTTTCGATATCATATTTTCATTGTTACAATAAACAGAGATAAAACATGGTTATGTACTAATAATTTAAATTATGAACCAACTAAAGATATATATTACTACAAAAACTATTTAGAAGTTATTAAAAAATTAAATGTTATATTGAAACAGAAAAAATATATATAATTCTCTGGTTATGTTGAAAAGAAAATAATCAATACATAAAATAATACATTCTTTATAAATGTGAATACTTCGTTATAACGGTATATTTTGAATTTATTGAAAAAAATTATCTTTGATTATGTTTATAAGTCTGTATCACAACCTATTCGTAAAACACGATTTAGTTAGTTGCAAAAGCTGGAGAAAACCCAGTTTAAACTTGGAAATAATTTGTTTTCAGGAATAAAGCTAGCCTTTTGGGAGTAAATCAGTTTCTTGCAACTCTAGAATTAACATCTATATTATTTCTATACATATCAATATCAAGACCCGGAAACTGTAGTCTAGACTGGAGTCTTACATCAGTCGGGTAATTCGATTTTACTCCGCTCACCAGCTGCTGTACAGTGAATGTGGACGGAACGCTCGTGAAGCTGCACGCCAGTAAGCCGACCGTTTTCCTGCCGGTCCACATCCCATGCCATGGACCATCCTCCGTGCAACGGTTCAGAAGGACTGATAGCATTGCAGCTCATCCTCGTTGTGGTCGGCCCTCACAACGTGGTGTAAAAGTGCAACCACCGGACGTTCTGGGTGACGAGATATCTGCTAGCCCACCCACACACAAGTATTAGAACCGCCAGTGTGGCGTGTGGCTTATCTCGTGGAAAATTAAACACGCACAAGTTGCACATATTTGCCATGCCACATCAAAGTATGTACAATTGCCAGAGGACAACCAGAGTCGCCTGTATTGCTACAATTACGTTTTGATATCCTTAGAGGATAACCCAACCTTTATCTCCAACATCCTTAGGACCAACCAATTGACACAGGACCAAGGAACTGAACACTCTTAATTCAAAAGAATGAATTATTCACTCAATAAAAGAACGTAATATTTAGGGAGCATATTCATTCCTTCTGAGTACCGACTTTCTCAAAAAGGAACGCTTTCCGAAAATAACTGGTTTGATAAATCATCTGCATTGGAGCTATATGCAAAAATACTCCGGTTTTGAATCGAAGTAGGGAAATACTCTAAAAGGAGTGATTAGAGAACTTTCCTATTGGTTGTAATTCTGTCATGTGATATTTGGTTTGGCGGGGGATCCAGTTTGAAAAGAGAATGGCTTCGGGATTCGGCGTCTTGTCAGGCATAAATAAGCATGATTGCGTTGTCACTGCTCATCGTTAAAATTACTTTTTGTTAAATTAGTGCTACTCTGAAACATATAAGTTCATTAGTATTTTTATTTCATGGATTTAAAAATGGGGTAGACATGTCGTGTCCGCAGAAGCAAGAATAATTATAATAAAGAATAGAAGAAATTTACATTTCATTTCCCCCAGAAAAAAAAGCAAGATGGCCACTAGCCATACCAGAAAAAGTTTTTTCTCCTGAGGTATATTTTTATTTTATCGTTCGTATAATGATATTTCTTGTTCTATTTTTACATCGTATATATAATTTTGGCATTATTTTACGTTGTTACTATTAAACATGAAACATTAGTTTCTTTAATTGTCGTTTTTTGTTTTATTAATATAAATAAAATGCACTCAAAAATGTTTTCTGGGTGTCATATTATGATTTCGTACAATTAATTTTGAAAAAATTAAAGTGATTTATTATAATTAATAAAATACTCTTGAAAATATAGTTTTATCGTATTCAAACTGTATACTAATTACTTTAATTCAGATTTACTTTATGTAAACAAATATTATTTGCTGTTTATATTACTATTTATTAATATATATTGCTCATGACACGGATAAATATTAGTGGAACACAGGACTCATGATATTAAAAACATTATTTTTTTTAACTAGGATATATGTTCTATTTTTCTTAAAATATTCCCAGTACGTACAAGTATTTATTAGAATCCGTTAATTTATCCAATATACTCTAAAAGATTACTTTTACGCTTAAGCATTTGTAAATATACATTTATATAAGAACTAGAAAATAATCGTATTCCCCTGATAATAGTAAACTTTATATTGTGAATTGTGCACATCTATATTTTATTTATTTGTTTTCGAATTTACATACTATTATGTAAATAGTACGAAATGTGAAAGATAATTTTATAAATTGACAGAAAATATTAATAAAAAATGTTAATTTAATTTTTGGCATAACTAACTTTAACTTAAATATGTATATAAATGCTTTTTTGAATTGTTATTTTTTGTGGTATAAGTTATGCATATTCAAAAGTCTAACTGCACTAACAACGTTTATCTTAGATTGCTATTTCTACTCGCTTCAGTATTTCATACTACATTGCATAATATTATGTAAATTCCAAAACACATAAAGTATAGATGTGCACCTTTGTATGCATAATAAATACTTGAACATAATAGATACTTGTATTGATTAAATATTTTAACAAACATAGAACGTATATCCTAAATTTAAAACGCATAAAAACATGTTTTTATTATTATGGATTCTGTGTTCTACAAATATTTTTCTATGCCATGAGTAAAATATACTAATATATAATAATATAAGAAATAATTAAAGAAATTCATATTTTTATAGTTAAAAGAATAACGTTAAGTAATGCTAAAATTATATATAAAATGTAAAAGTACAAGAAATAATTTTATTATAAGAAAGATAAAGTAAAAACAACGAATCTTATAATATTGTTTTAGGAAAAAAATCTTGTCAATATATGTATAATCAGTTTTTTTTTTTTTTTTTTTTTTTTTTTAATCCTTAATGTTAAAAATTTTATGAAATCTCTTCTAAAATTTATCTTCAATTAATGTCATTTATGCATATTAAAATGCAAAGCTAAGACCAAAAAAAAAAAAAAAGAAAGAAAAAATAAGTACCTTACAACAAAGTTAGTTAAAAAAAAAATCATTCCTTTTGTATTAAATAATGTTAAAAAAAAAACAGTAATTTCTCAAAATAAGAGTGAAATCACACATTTTGCCTATTAATTTAGTCGAAAAAAGAGTGAAAATGACTTATCAAAAAGGAGTGGAAATAACCACTCCGCAAAAAGGATGAAATTCACTCCTATAGGATAAGTGCATTTTTAATACTGGAAAGGAGTGAAAAATTACTCTGTCTGAGTTAAGATCGCTGGATTTTTTTAAGAGAGAACACATGGAACACGCATTATCGGGCACTTACGAACCCTTTTTGAAGACATGCAATGAAGCACCAGGTCAAGATTAATGAAATCCTATGGCTCAGTAATTATTTAAAAATTAATAAAACTATACACACAAAACGGATTTAGAGCAACACCCTTCATCATTAATACCTCTATTTTGACATAAATATTTTAGTACAAAGATAATTTCACCTCAAATTGTTAGAGTACGTGGGTACGTGATTTTCCCTCAAGAAAAGAGATATCTAAACTATTTATATAACCTCTCTTGCTAGATACGTTAGATCGAAAATTAGGATTATTTCGCTAAACAAGTAATTCATTGAAACACTAGGAACAAAATACCAGGTTATTTATCTCTTTTTGAGGTTTTTCTGAAAATGGCATTAACGTATTTATGCATTTTCAGAGAATTTTCTGTTCGGAGTTTCGATTTTAGTACACAATACAAAAACCATTACCAGCGATTATACAGACTACTTTTACGTTTGTTGCATTAGCATAAATTGTTTTCGTTTCCATTATGTTGTGCAACAAAATTCCCCCGTGTTGTTGAATATTTAATAAAAAGTTTTGCCTGCGTGTAACTTATGTTAATGGATGTTGAAAGTACTTGCGTTACCTTGTGATTTCGTTTCTTATCTTCCATATCTTATCTTCCATATCTTTCGTTTCTTATCCATATTTTCTTACCCATAACTATTAATGGAAACGAAGTGATATAATTTTGATTATTTAATGTCGATAATGGGAATTCGTTATTCATTAAAGAGAGAAATGCGAATGATTTCTTGTGTCATCTGAGAATTGCTGTTATAAGGCTGATTTCTAATACTGAAAGCTAAGCGAATAACATTAAATATACAAAGGGGAAAAAGATTTAAAAAGCAAATTTTTATTTAAAATTGTAAGATTATTCCTAAATAATATTTAGGTGTAAATCAAAATTAGATAAATATTAAAATAGACTCACAGGTATTAAACAGTCCTTCCGACTTGTACCAGGAGAAAAATTTAGCTTCCTTATTCCTTGTTTTTTAAAGTTCAGATAATTTTACTCAAGCCCACAAATCTAAAATGCGGGAACCCGATTATGGACGATTCAATCCCGGTATTTGTCAATGCTGAATTTGGATAAGAATTTCGCCAAATTAGTCAGCTATATCTAAGTTGACTAAGTGTATTTTTGGCCGCCAAATTCGGCGATGTTTTGCCAAGTATTGGCAATCTTGTCGGAAATTTGACGCTGGCAGATATGACTATGTAGTTTCAAGCGTATGAGAGTAGCACCAATGGTTAAAAAAATTAAAGTAAATTTACGAGAAACCACGATTTCTAAAGCTCTTAAATGAAACCCGATTATGGAAAGATCATCCACCCTAGATTTTCAAACTACTATATCTAAGCCACTTTTTAAGATAAAGGCAAAACAAAAAATGCTATGGAATCTTTGTATCAAGGTCTAACACTTAAAGGTAAAAACTTTTTAGAGTTCTAATATGTTTGTACATCTTTTGTAATTTCAAATATTTAAGTGGCCAACATTTTGAAACTAGATAGAGTATGAAGCGGGCCAACGAACTTGGTCGAGACCTTCTTAAGTCCTGTACACAAGCTCAGTCACATCTAAATCTGTTGATAAATACGAGTGCATGACAAAAATCAGATTGTTTCAAAATGTCAGACACCCTAGAATTTCAAACAGCTATATCTCAGCCATTTTTTAGGATAAACCTTAACGAAAAACCGGCTTAAGAGACCTGTTTTCTACGAAGGACCATTAACAAAACGCAAATACGTTAAGCTATTACAGAAGACTTTATCAGACTTTCTAGATGGTACTATCCCTGTGGTTTCAACTTGAAGGTGCCCCTACACATCAGACAATAACGGTGAATGTCTTCCTATCCGATACTTTCGGTCAGCAGGTAATCGGGTATGGGGGACAAATCTAATGGCCTCCTCGGTCACCTGACCAAATGGACGTAAAATGGACTTTTTCCTCAAGGGCTTTCTGAAAGCCCAGGAATATACGATGGAAACAACGCGGTACTCAGGGCCGTAGCTAGAGGGGTGCCAGGGGGGGGGGTAGTATTTGTTTAAAAACTGCATATAACTGCCCATTTGCACATCCTAAGAATTAGCAACCTGTTGCTGATGCAATTATTGACTCTTGCATTAGTTATATAAAGAAAATTTTCATTTTGCAGTGTTTTCCATTATTAGCATAAAACAAATAATAATAAGGAACATAGTGCCTACAATTGAATATGCACTAATTTATCTTTCTATATAATACTTTGATCATATATATCTGTGTTTGTGCGTGCATGTGTCAGAGAGCGAGAAATAGTACCAGCCCCCCCTACATTTTCTTGAGCACCCCCTATTGTTTACATCTAGCTACAGCCCTGGCGGTACTCCGTCGCATCGTCGATGTCTGCAAAATTATTACACCTGAGATGTTTGGAAATGTACAAAAGAACATTCTTTCTCGCATACGGCACTGTATTGGGGAGGACAACAGCCTCTTTGAACAAGCCGTATGTTCTTAAAGTGGCACTAGTGTAAGTAGTGTTTCTTCCACTTCTGCGTTACATACTACTCCTGTAATCATGTGTGTCTAGAAGAAATATTGTTTTCCTCATCCTTTCCTATCTTTCATGCGTAGTATGTTTTACACTATTTAACTCTTCACGGCTCGATGGTGTCAAAGACGCGATTACGATTCTCACAAATCAACGTCTCCAGCCTTCTAATCACTCGATCTGTGTACACAATATTTCGTTTTCTAATATTTCTATCGTACTGAAAAACGTTGTAATTAACATTTTGTTCCGTATCTCTCAATGTTTTTGAGTTAGATGTGCTAACTTCCCATTTTCGCAACTGGGAGGTGCTGCTGACGTTAGCATCCGGTAGGCCATTATCACTTTTCATACTTACACGTAACTTGCTATCCACTCCGTTCCGAAGTTATTTGGCTGTCTCAGGACTTTAGTGAACAACCTGTGTGTGTGTGTGTGGTATGTGTATGCATATATACACATATATTTATATATATGTGTGTGTATATAATATATTTTAGAGTATTAATCTATCTTAAATTTATTCTAAAATGTTTCTTCCATTTAAATCACTTTTTTATCTTAAAGTACTTTTTCTTTTATCTTAAAGTACTTTTTCTTTTATCTTAAAGTACTTTTTCTTTTATTTCCCTTTTGCAAAATTCTTTTAACTGTACGCCCGTAGCATATTTTTTTCCAGTCTCAATTCATTTGATTTTTCTATTTCAGACTATTATTTTTTATCATAAAACTTTTTTAGTTTATCTGAAGGACGATTCCGAATGTTTTTCTCGAGTGCTTGGGGAACCGGATTACAGCCGTTTGATGCATCCGCCAGTAACTTCTCCAACTCTCTTTCTCATTGGCTACGGGTTTATGTGGCATTGCGTCTTTACGCTCTAACTAATAAATATCTTGCACTGAATTAGTGGCGAACATTTTAGCCTTTCTCTTGTTTAAAAAAACGCGACTCCAGTTGTAGTAGAATTTTGATACCGTACTAGATGGAACCCGACAAAAATTGACGGAAAAAAATTACTATGACAATATCAGTAAAATAAGCTTCTTTATTACATAAGAAGGGGTGCGTATGAAACAGTCTTTAAAATATTTTATTTTTAAAGTTTTTCCCCCAGTGAAATACGGTACTATATCCGATGCAAAGACTAAACAAACAATACGTAAACAACTGTGTAATGCAAATCAGTTTGACATTACCGCCATATTCCACACTGCAAGAAAGAAAATTTCATGGACCTATGAAGTATCATACAAATATTATATCCCTACTTTAATCTCATATTCAGTAAATAAAAGAACATAGTAAATAAAGCACACATCCCCCTCCCCCTGTGATAATGCAACCGATTGAGCTCCTATGCGCATGTGCATTGCATCTGCCCAAAAGCACCGTCGAAATTCGACGTTAAAAAAAGTTTTAAAATGTTTAAATTAAAAGTTTTAAAATGTCCTCTTTACTTATCGTTCGTTTCCAATCCATATCTTTAAAAACGCATCCATTGTTTTAAGCTAATCTATTTTTATGTAAAGATGAAGAATTCTTTTTACAATAATAAATCAATCTGCAGATGAGGGAGATTTTTAATGTTTTCAAGTGTAATTTATTTGTATGGTTTCTTCGGTCCCTTTACGTAATCAGGATGATTATTCCTTTTCCATCACAGTTTGGGATCTTTTCCCTCTTATACAGTTAAATATCCAATGGATCTTTAAAAAATAATAAAATACAGTTCCTAGCATATTCCGATGCAACATATACATCAACAAATTCAACATATCAATTTTATGTTAATCGTAAACTGAAAATAGTTTTTTTTTTTTTTTTTTTTTTTTTTGACAAATTTTAGTTCAGCGCCAAAATGCTCTATCTTATGGTTAATCTCATCTTATGATTTATCAGGATTTTTTTTTTTCACTTTTCATGATGGTTGGGGAAATCTATTTTCAATTGTGGAAACTTTCCCAGGGGCTAATTTACATTATTAAAGCAAACTGGTAGTCATTGTTGCGATAGAATTGAAAAATATTTCATGCTTGAAAATTACTTAAAATGTCGTTAAATTAAATGGCAGTTTTCAAATAAATTTCAATCGAAAGCTAATTTTTTTCTAATTGATGATGTAAGAATTAAAATTGTAAAATGTAGTAAAATGTAGTAAAAAATTGAAATTTGTAGTATTTAGAAGTGATGTAAGCGCGATGAAAGCTAAAGCGATTGCGCCGTTTGTTGTCACAACCGTTAGACATTTCTAAAAATTGCCGCAGTGTTTTGGCTGGTGTCTAGACTACCATTTTTTGACATCGAAAGAGAAATTCACAGTGAAAGAAATAGGACTTTGCCGCTAATTAGGAACTGTTAAATGAACTTATAACAAACCTACCAAAATAATTCCTACAAAATATTAGCCTTACATTGTTTATTCTAGCTAAAAATACAATCATTATTTCAAGTTTCTTTTTTTCACCATAACACGATTTTTAATAATTTTATTTTTCCTGAAATCCTTTACTTTTATGAATTTTTTTATTAAAAAATGAAATCTTCTAACCTACAATTTAAAAAAAGTAATTGGTAACATGTAATCAAGGTATGCAATCAAGATGAAGCAACCGATAAAGGCTCCAGTTCTAATCATTAAAATTAAAAACTGAAAAATCAGTTTAAATTACGTCATGTTGACACAATCATATAAAATTTTCTTTTTAGTTTTATCAATGTTAAAATGCATTTCAAGCTAAGCATAACGGCATTTTCACCGGCTCATACTTTTCACACGTACTTTGTATATGTTACTTTTATGCTTAAACACCATGCATACAAATAAAAATATCTTTTTTATTTAATTGTAATGAAAAAAATGGCATCAACAAAGTTATATTGCATAGTGATAAAATAAGCCCAATGGACAATATTCCTGTGACGTCACAATAAATATGAATTTTTATTCGCTTATAAAACATGTGGATAAATATTTTTACCGAAATTTAACTTGCAAATTGAAATTCGGCCTAAAAGCAACGTGCTTTTAATATTTACTAGCTGGCTTCGCCCGCTAGCGGCCCCCTAATTTACATCGGTACCTCGAATCTTGTAAAACCTCGAACCGAACAAACCTCCGAACCGGGTCCCCGCTGCCTTCGGCACCGTATAACGGTCGTGCTACGCACGCACCGGTTAATCTCTTAATTTGCACATTGAATTGTACAAACATCTAACCGAACGAACCTCCGACCCTGAAATTTGTTAATCAATAACACACAGCTAAACATTAACAATATAATGCAGAAAGAAAAATCGTATCGATTCCTCAATTACTACACCATATATAAAGATGGAAATAATATACATGATGAAGCAATACGACATCATCCACTGAATAACATATATCAAGCAGAATTAATGGCAATTTATAAAGCAATAAAATGGTTCTCTACCTCCGACTACAATAAACTACTAATTATTACAGATAGTTACTCTTCTATGGAAGTATTAAAAGTTGCTTTACCTAGAAACTACATTATCAAAAACATTTACAATCAATTACTTCAAATTCCTGTTAAATCCATTATAATAACATGGACTAAATCTCATGTGGGTGATACTGGCAACGAAAGAGCTGATCTCCTAGCAAAGCAAGCCATCTTACAAGACCAATATCAATCAAGAAAAGATCTGTTGTTCCCCATTTCAATAGCAAAATTGTATTTTAAAAAGAAAACCATCTCTGACTGGCAAGCCATTTGGGACTCATGTAATAAGGGCAGAGATACCTATAAAATTATAAATAAAGTCGATCCAAATTATCTCTGCAAACAGCCAACACTGCCGTATTATCTGAGTAACCATGGCAGTTTCCCACAATACTTACATAAAATAAGAAAAAGAGCCTCACCTAGATGTCCATGCGATAAAGCAGAAGGAGATGCAGTTCACTACATATTCGGATGCTGCCCTCTTATGATCCATCACTTCCCTTTTGATAAGAACGAAACTCTCAGATATAACCTTCGTAATATCATTTTCAATCCTTCAAACTCTCAAAAGTTAAAGGAGAATTATAATATTCTCAATAAAAATTTCTCTTTCATTACGAAAGAATTTTAAAAAAAAAAAATTGACTGAACTGACCATTGACTTTCTGAACTAAAATACTATAAATTTAGGACATCATGAACTTATAGTACTTCGAAAATATTTTATATTTAACTTTCAATTTGCAAAAAATTGTTATTTTTTACCTTTTATATTTTATTATAGTTATGTAATTATATTCATTGTTTCAAATCTAATAAACAGGCGCCTCCTGCGGTGGGGGTTGGAACGGATGGGTGCTATCGGTGTCGGGTAGCGTTTTCTCCTCGTGGACTTATTGTTCCTATACCTCACGGGTGGCTGTCCACGAGTGGGTGATTTCGGTACCCGCTGCCTTCGGCACCGTATACCGGTCGTGCTACGCACGCACCGGATAATCCCTTAAATTGCACATCGAATAGTATAAACCTCTAACTGAACGAACCTCCGGCTCGGGTCCTGAGAAATAGAGAAACTGAGATAAGAAAACGCCTCCTGGTGGGGGAAAAACGAACTAAAATCGATAAGCTCTAGTGTCCTCTATCGATGTCGAGTCGATTGAGCCAAACCGCGTCGTGATGTGACCCATAGAACCCGAGTTGCCTGAAAAATCTTTTAATTACACCTTCCACCACCAGGGGGCGCAATCTGTTCTATACGAACATGACCGAAATCTGTAAAGCTATCGAAATCCAGTCGAAAGAGCCAAACCCCATCATAATCGGGCCCATAGAACCGGATTTGCGGAAACGCCCCCTGGTAGTGAAACTTGGAACTAAAAGCGCTATCGATATCGAGTCAAATGAGCCAAACCGCGTTGCGATTGGACTCTTAGAACTCGAGATATTATGAAATCAAAATATAAAATCTGATATTATTATTCGAAAAGAGTGGTATAAACTCAGAAACTTTTCAAAATGTTATAGAGGGTCCTTATTACTTTAATTATGATGTTAGGAATCAGTTTGGGGAAATCCGTAACATAGTTTCTGAGTTATAGAAACGGATCATAGTTAAGAGCAAAAAACTTGAAGAGTGGAGGAAGGGGCGATGACACTGCTTATCCTCAAACAACTGATTTAGAATACCGGAGTGCTTGTTCAAAGACTTTAATAAGCTTAGAACTGAAAAAAAAAATCTGAAATTATTATTTTAAAATATTTGAAATATTTTAAAATACTATTTTAAAATCAAACGTTTAAAAATGTTAAATTTGTTAAATGTAATTTGTCCTGATCAACGCTATTTTCTCAAAAATATTACAAATGTACAAATATATCTTAATATTACATTATTATTAAGATGTAATTAATTACATCAACCGTTATGATCCCATAGCTTGTCGGAAGATATCAGGTCACTTGATCGTTTTTCTGCAGCTATTGAAAAGAAAGTTATAAAGGAAAGATCCAATTAATGAAATAATAATTAAAATTTTTGTAATTTCTGTTGTAATTAACGGAGAAATACGAAAATTAGATATCTAGAATTTACGTGAAAATATACGGATGTATGTATAATTTTCAAATCTATAAATGTAATATATAAAAAAAATAAGGGGGCCTATAATCCCTTAGTATATAAAGAATGGAAAGAAAATGTGGTTTTCTCCCGTCTTTCAGATATAAATTACGTGCCAGACATCTTGTCGCTGCTAACATCTGCTGCAGGATTGAAATTAAAACTCATCTTTTTTTCTACTCAAAATTAAAATTTTATTAATTGATATCTTCTCTTCCAATCGGCCGATTTTCACGATTTTTACCTTCGTTAATTCGCGATTTTTTTTTACGTCTGTTAGTAATTTTTCGTGTGAATAGTTCAATTTTTGCTATTTTTTCGTAAAAGGACTCCAAATTTCAACCGCAGCTGGAACAGATAAAAAGTCGAGCTGAACGCAGAGCGGAAATAAAAGCAGGTGCAACGCTAGCCTCGCAGCAGGGTGCTTATCCAGTCAGAAATGGAATAATCTCTGTGTTTGGGGAAAAAAATGTCATTTTCGCAGTAATTGAAACAGTTTTGTTCATTAATAACTCCCTTAATTAAGGACCGATTTCTTCGAAACTGCAATTCCTGAAAGTCCGGATTTTTCTGAATTTTTTGACACCAAAAGCGCCTCGCTGCTCGCTGCGCCGCAACGTTTATTCGGGTACAGATGCATACACACACACACACACACAGACAGACGTTTACGAATATTAAAAATATAGAAGACTAGCTGGCTTCGCCCGCTAGTGGGCCCCTAATTTACATCGGGGCATCGCATCTCTGAAAGTCCATTAGTTACACCTTCCACCGCCAGAGGGCGCAATCTGTCCTATACGAACATAATCGATATCGGCAAAGCAATCGAAACCCAGTCGAAGGAGCCAAACCCCGTCGTAATCGGGCCCATAGAACCCGAGATAGGAAAGCGCCCGCTGGAGGTGAGACTTGGAACTAAAATCAATAAGTCCTGTCAGTGTCGAGTCGAATGAACCAATCCGCGTCGTGATGGGACCCATACAACCCAAGTTAGCTGCAAAATCCATTAGTTCCACCTTCCGCCACCAGGGGCGCAATCTCTCCTATACGAACATAATCGAAATCCAGTTGAATGAGCCAAACCCCGTCGTAATCTGGGCCATAGGAGCCTAGATAGAAAAGTTACCACTGGTGGCGAAATTTGGAACTAAAATAGATAAGTCCTGTCGATGCCGAGTCGAATGAATCAAACCGCGTCGTGATGGGACCCATAGAACATGAGTTAGCTGCAAAATTCGTTAGTTCAACCTTCCATCACCAGGGGGCGCAATCTATTCTATACAAACATAACTGAAATCTTTGAGGCTGTCGATGTCGAGTCCAATGAGCCAAATCGCGTCGCGACCGGACTCATACGACCCGAGATAATTTGAAATAAAGTAGCAAATTCCTAGATGTTTCTTTTTTTTTTTCTATTCAAAAATCGGGATTTTGCTAACATCACAAATTATGGGCCGCATTCGAAAATTTTTTGAATTTCTGAAATGTCGGCCCACTCTGAGCAAGGATGTGTACTCTTCAGATACAAAAATTAATTATTTTTAAAAATTGTATATAGCTTATAGAAACCGCAGTTCCTTTAAGAAGGAATTATTTTATCTCCAGGAATAAACGCCGTGATGTCTGCTAATGAAATATGACTGAGATATCGGGTGTTCCCAAATAAAATCTTTTTAAGTGGTATTAAATAACAAAATAATTGTTAATTCCGTCCTAATTAGCGGAGAAGTTCGAAAATTACATATTTAGAATCCTTGAGAAAATTTACTGATGGACGTATAATTTTCAAATTGATAAATGTAATATTTCAAAAAAATTTGACAGACCTGGAATACTTCCACTATAAAAAAAAGGATGTTTTGTTTTATGATTACTTTAGCAGACGGTTTGTCTCAAAACATCCAGAACGCCATTTTTACCGCAGCTGGAAGGGAAAATATCAGGGTTTAGGTAGTAGACGGAAGCTGATTGGTCGGTTGCGAGCCTCGTCTCGAGGTCCGAAAGTAGGCAGGAATGAATTTATTTCTTTGTTTCGGAAAAAATTTCCTTTTTCGCTAATTTTCGAGACTTTGTTAATTAACTCCCTTAATTGGGAGCCGATTTCTTCGATACTAAGTATCACCAATCCCGCGATTTTGCCGAATTTTTTAAAACAAGAAGCGCTTTGCTACTCGCTACGGTTGCCGAGTTTTTCCAGGTACAGACACACAGACAGACAGACGTTTCCGAACATTAACAATAAAGACTAGCTGGCTTCGCCCGCCAGCGGGCCCCTAATTTACATCGGTGCCCCGAAACTTTTGTATTCTCCGGCTCGCAACCCCCTCGAACCTCCGACCCGGGTCCCCGCTGCCTTCGGCACCGGATAATCCCTTAATTTGCACATCGAATAGTGTAAACCTCTAACTGAACGAATCTACGACCCTGGTCCCCGCTGCCTTCGGCACCGGATAATCCCTTAAATTGCACATAGAATAGTATAAACCTGTAACTGAACGAACCTCCGGCTCGGGTCCCCGCTGCCTGCGGCACCGTATAGCAGTCGTGCTCGCTGCAGTATACGTTAGTTCCACCTTCCGCCACCAGGTGGCGCAATCCGTTTATATGATCATAACTGAAATCGTTAAGACTTTCGATGTCGAGTCGAATGAGCCATACCCCGTCGTTTGCATGCCCGTAGAACCGAAGATAGGAAAGCGCCTCCTGGTGGTGAAAAAACGAAATAAAATCGGTAAGCTCTACCGATGTCGAGTCGAATGAGCCATACCCCGTCGTGATCCTTCCCATAGAAACAGAGATAGGAAAGCGCCCTCTGGTGGTGGGAGTCGGAGCAAAATTCGATAAGCTGTAGTATCCTCTATCGACGTTCAGTCGAATGAGCCATACCCCGTCGTGATCCGGGCTATAGAAACAGGGATAAGTAAACGCCCCCTGGTGGTGAAAAACGAACTAAAACTGATAAGCTCTAGTCGAATAGCGTAAACCTCTAACTGAACGAACCTCCGGTTCGGGTCCCCGCTGCCTGCGGCACCGTATAGCATTCGTGCTGCGCACGCGCTGCAGTATACGTTAGTTCCACCTTCCACCACCAGGTGACGCAAACTGTTCATACGATCATATCTGAAATCGTTGAGGCTTGCGATGTCGAGTCAAATGAGCCATACCCCGTCGTAATCCGGGCCATAGAAACAGAGATAATAAAACGCCCCCTGGTGGTGAAAAACGAACTAAAACCGATAAGCTCTAGTATCCTCTATCGATGTCGAGTCGATTGAGCCAAACCGCGTCGTGATGTGACCCATAGAACCCGAGTTGGCTGAAAAATCCTTTAATTACACCTTCCACCACCAGGGGGCGCAATGTGTTCTGTACGAATGTTATAGAGGGTCCTTATTACTTTAATTCTGATGTTTGGAATCAGTTTGGGGGAAATCCGTAACATAGTTTCTGAGTTATAGAAACGGACCAAAGTTAAGAGCAAAAAACTTGAAGGGGGTAGGGAGGGGCGAGGACACTGCTTTTCCTTAAACAACTGAATTAGACTGCCGGAAAAAAAAAATCTGATGTCTTAATTACATAAACCGACCGGATTCGATAACGGGCAAAGCCCGCTTTTTACTAATCGAAAATAGTGGTAATTTTTCTATACATATAAACAATCAAATGTTTAAAAATGTTAAATTTGTTGAAATGGAATTGGTTTCCTCAAAAATAATACAAATGTACAAATATGTCTTAATTAATTACATCAACCGTCCCGATTCGATAACGGGCGAAAACCGCTTTTCCTTATCATAATATCTGGTTGCCACTCTAAAAGAAAAACTTAAAATACTCGTCATGCAGTTTTTAGACGCGGCCTACTTCTTAAAATCCATGCAGGGCTCATAGTATATAGGAAAACTTTTATTGTTCCTACAACTATTTTGAAATAATTATCTTCATGATTTGCTAAATCTTTATTGCATGTGCTGAGGATTATTGATTACGGATACTGGTTGGAACAATAAAAGTTTTCCTTATTACTATGAGCCCTGTAATATCTAGCAGGCGCTGTCATGGAAATCTTTATTTTGCTTTAATTATGCGAATCATGATTAATTATACAATTAAATAATATATCGGCTCGTAATGAAGATATGAGAATAATTTTTAGATATTCTGAAAGCAGAATCAATTTTGCGTCGCCCTGTAAAAGTTAGGAATTACTGCGCCCCTTAGATTCGGAGATTGGGCCCCCCTCTGAAAAAACCCAGTTGAACGTCACGTGACCTCCGTGAAAGAAAATGCGCCTGGCCTCTTGAAAATCGATCCAGACAATCGTCTGGCCCCGTGTCTGCGTTCTGGCATTCGCAGTGCGGAAAGAAATGAAAAATTATTTTTTATCGATCGATTTTTAAAGAATTTTTTCGGTTCTAATCGTCGTACGGAAATGATTTTTCGAATTTATGAAACCGGACGCCGTCCCGGATGCGTACGTACCGCTTTCGAATTTCTGGGCCGTAGACTTTCGCAGATACGGGTTGGTTTAAAAACACGCACTGCGGTTTGGGGCTTAATTTGCTCCGCGGCACCGCTGCCTTTTCATTCCCCGACCCGAGAGACCGGCAACCCTTTTCGGAGGCGAAAATTTTGCTGTTTTGAATTCTTTTCCAAGTTGGGTTTCGGTCCGTAATTAAAACAGTTTTGTCAATTAATAACTCCCTGGGTCCGGGTCGGACTCCCGCCCCGGCCGAACTTGATCTCCGCGCCTTTTTTCCGAATTTTTCGGTCCGCGTCCGCGCGTCGAGCGGTCCCGGAGCCTTTGCGTGTACAGACCGGGAATGCACAGACGCACTCACACACTCACACACAGAAGTTCACTAATACACACAGAAGTTCACATAATTATCCGATGATTATTTATCTGTTATCCTCGCAACCACATAGTTTCTCGTTACTCTGTGCCTCGCAATAGTGGGCGTCATAGGATTGCCGACTTTATGACGTCATACGCAGAAGTAAAAGTTTAATTTAAAATTACGGCTAATTAATTAAATTTTCGAACAAACGAATGTTCGATAACAAATCTGTGTCCAAATATCTTTCATTTAAAAAAAGAATGATGTAATTTGATGCAGTAGTTTGTTCTCACGGGCTGTCGAAAGAAAACGCTTAGCGTTTTAAATATATAGATAGATTGTACACAGCTTGATTTTTTTTTCGCTAGTTTGTTTTGCTGGCTTAATTTTATTTAACCTGCTATGTGAACAGCTGAAATATGTTCAGTTCATTAAGACTGACAATACCTCAAGAAGAACTCACCCATATGTTGTTGCCTTTTATTTATTAAATAAAGACTTGATGCTAGAATTGACTATTTTCTTAACAGAAACTGTATTGGTTTGTTTCAGCCATTGTCTTTCATAACCATCTCGCGCACGTCAACTGCCTACATATGTATTTTTTACTCCATGCCCGGAATTACGTTATAATATCAATGATATCCTAAGATAATACATGTTTAGCGATTGGATCGCCAATCATCATTATGATTAGTAGATCTTACGACCGGCATGACGGTGGTCGCTTCATCTGTTATTAGCTGATCTTATTTACTCATCTAAACTATAATACCTCCTCTACAACATCAATTTTCGTCACACATGCACACATACGCAAACATACATATATATACAAGTGTGTGTGTGTACAGAGAAAGGGAGAGAGAGAGAGAGAGAAATGATATTAGAGATACTATTGTAGATTATTTCTTTTTTTTTTTTTTACAATTGCATTAAAATTTGGATGTATTTTATTCCATTTCAGATTTTGGGTTTGACTTTTAAAGATTTTTTTGGGAACGTGTCACAAGTACAGAAGGATTCCTTGAAATACTCTAATCTAGATTTAGATTAATGAAGTCCAACTGTACAACATTCAAAAATAAGTCTTTAATAAAAATGAAAAAGTAATAAAATTATTTAGATTGAAAATCATTTTAAATTACGTATGTTCTCATTTAATCCCTATTTTTATCTAAAATTCTCTGCAAAGTAATGTACTTTCTTAATATAACGAAGAATGCATAGGTACGTTATTTTTCGTTTAAGAAAATCAATTTTTATTTTTTAAAAGCTTTTGCTACGCTTTTCGATAAAAGCGTTAGAACGATAATTAGCATGCTTTCCCTAAAGCAATAATTCATTGAAACACTTGGAACAAAATGCAGGAAGGTTTATCTCTTGTTTGGAATATTTTCTAATAATAGCATTAATGTGGAGATTCATTATGAGATAATTTTCTGTGGGGATTTTCGATTTTAGCTCACAAATACACAGCCATTATCAGCGATTATCTAGACTACTTTTGCACTTATTGCATTAGCATAAATTGTTTTACTTTCCATTATGTTGTGCAAGAAAATTCTCCTGTATTGTTGAATATTTAATAAAAGGTTTTACCTTCTTCAAACTTCTATTGAAGCTGAAAGTAGTTGCGTAACATTATGATTCCGTTTCTTATTTACGCATGATTAATAATAATGCAAACGAAATCACATAGTTATGATTATCTAATGTCGATAATGGGAATACTTTATTTGTTAAAGAGAGAAAACAAAACACATTTCGATAAATATTTTTAAATTAATCACTATATAGAAAGCAAAATTTATAAAAAATAAAGGTGCATATATTAAAAAATAATTCATTGCGGCAACTTTTTTTTAGTCTAACAGTTCTATTTATATATTCTTCTACGTGAGTATGTTTCTTGAAAAATTATACAGTTTTATTTCACAAATCAATTTTTTTTATTATACAGACTGTTTGTAAACTAATTAAACAAACTGTACGGTTCAGAAGAGTCGAGCCAAACATTGTTTTTTCTATTCTTCGTAATTTCGCTGTTTAGCTTCAAATCATTTTCAACATTAAGAGTTGCTTCAATTTATCTAAGACATACGTACTTTTGTACACGCGAATTAACATCCTTCTTATTCCTCTAATTATCTTAACAATCCTCCCAGCGCCGGAAACTGTAAATCTAGATCAAAATCAGTGACATCCAAATTGCTCAATATTCAAAGAATGTTCTTTAAAATTATTCAAAAATTAACAAAACTATCCACACAAAACGCATTTAAAGCAACACCTTTCAACATTAATACCTCTTTATTGACATAAATATTTTAGTACAAAGATAATTTCACATCAAATTATTGGAATACGTGGGTACGTGATTTTCCCTTAAGAAAAGATATATATAAACTATTTACCTAACCTCTCTTGCTAGATACGTTAGATCGAAAATTAGGATTCTTTCGCTAAACAAGTAATTCATTGAAACTCTAGGAACAAAATACCAGGTTATTTGTCTCTTTTTTGGAGTTTTTTCTGAAATGGCATTAACGTATTTATGTATTATCAGAGAATTTTCTGTACGGAGTTTCGATTTTAGCACACAATACAAAAACCATTACCAGCAATTATCCAGACTGCTTTTGCGTTTGTTGCATTAGCATAAATTGTTTTCGTTTCCATTATGTTGTGCAACAAAATTCCCCCGTGTTGCTGAATATTTAATCAAAAGTTTTGCCTGCGTGTACTTTATGTTAATGGATGTTGCAAGTACTTGCGTTACCTTGTGATTTCGTTTCTTATCGATTTACCATATTTTCTTATCCATAACTATTAGTGCAAACGAAGTCGTATAATTTTGATTATTTAATGTCGATAATGGTAATTCGTTATTCATTAAAGAGAGGATTGTGAATGATTTCTTGTGTCATCTAAGAATTGCTGTTAAAAGGCTGATTTCTAATATTGAAATTTAAGTGAATAACATTAAATATGCAAAGGGAAAAAGGCTTTAAAAAGCAAATTTTTATTTAAAATTGACAAATTTTCCTAAATAATATTTTGATGTAATCCAAAATTAGACGAAAATTAACGTAGACTGCACAAATATTAAACAGTTCTTCCGACTTGTACCGGGAGAAAAATTTAGCTTCCTTATTCCTTGTTTTTTTTAAATTCAAATAATTTTACTCAAGCACCGAATCTAAAATGCGTGAACCCGATTATGGACGTTTCAATCTCGCTTTTTGTCACTGATGAATTTAGATACGAATTTCACTAAATTAGTCAGCTATATCTAAGTTGACTAAGCCAAATTCGGCGATGTTTTGTCAAGTATTGCCAAACTTGGCTGGAATTTGATACTGGCAGATATGACTATGTAGTTTCAAGCGTATGAGAGTAGCAACAATGATTAAAACAATTAAAGTAAATTTGCGAGAAACCACGATTTCTAAAGCTCGTAAATGAAACATGATTAAGGAAAAATCATCCCCCTAGATTTTCAAACTGCTATATCTCAGCCACTTTTTAAGGTACAGGTAAAATAAAAAATGATCTGTAATCCTTGTACAAAGGCCGAACACTTAAAGGTAAAAACTTTTTAGAGTTATAATTTGTTTACACATCTTTTTGGATTTTAAATCTTTAAGTGACCGACATTTTGAAACTAGATAGCGGATGAAGCGAGCCAACGAACTTGGTCGAGACTTTCGTAAGTCCTGTACACAAGCTCAGTCACATCTAAATCGGTTGATAAATACAAGTGCATGACAAAAATCAGATTGTATTAAAATGTCAGACATCCTAGAATTTCAAACTACTATACCTCAGTCATATCTTGGGATAAAGGCGAAATGAAAAATGCTGCAGAATAATTGTAACGAAACCAACACTAAAAGAAAAAAACTTTTTGAATTCCTAATTTTTTGTACATCTTTTTTAATTGGAAATTTTTAAGTGTGCGCCATTTTAAAACAAGATAGTGGATACAGCTGACTAACGAACTCAATTGAGAGCTTAGTATGTCCTGTACACATCAATCCTGGACATGCTCAGTTACATTCACATCGGTTCATAAATACGACTGCTACAACATAACAAAGTCAGATATATATGTGTGTGTGTATGTATATATATATATATATATATATATATATATATATATATATATATATATTAATGTTAAATAAAAATTTATTTCCTTCGTATCCTTCCATTATATTCGCATTAATATTTTAAAATTAATCTAACTTCTGTCATAGTCAGTATTTCCTTAATTCTTAATAATATCTATTCCTATTTAAAGTCCTTTTAAAAGTAAATATGCGTATATTAATAATTATTTTATTCCAAATCTTAATCTAAAATTTAAGATCATTCGCAGCTTTTATCAGTTCCCCAATCTATAAAATTCTGAGACGCGTTCTCATTTCGAATGTTTTTTAAAAGCCATTTTCTTTTTATTATTATTATTATTGCTCTGATTTTTCGCGCCCTTGAGATTTTAACTTCAAAATTTCTCCGCACCCAGGTTCGGAATTCTTTACCGTCTTAGCTCCTCCTTCGCACCTCATTTGCTGGGCTTGAGCTAGCCTCTCACTCATTGGTTTGTACGCTCGTGACGTAAATTACTGTATGTCTCCGCTGAAGGAACAAAACCAGGTCGCATCGTTCGGAGCACTAGATTTTTGACGTTTTTGGAAGTCTAAACAAATATGTGTCTGTTGTTTTTATGTCCGTAGAATATTCATCTGGCCCAGTAACATCTTAATTCAATGAAGTGAAGCAACGTTAGCCCGAGGGCTATAAGTTTTAGACCTTTGGGAATTGTCTTTGTGTTGTTCGTCTTCTAATAAATTTATTTGTCTGGAGATTGGCTGGATTTATTGGAAAACTTTGGTGGACTCATTTAATTGCCTTCTACTTCGCCATACTCGCTAATATCGACTGCAACTTGCTATATCGTTGAAGGACTGCCATCTTTTCATCGAATATTATTCATCGTAATATATCAACCTCGTCAAAATGCTACATATATATATCAACATTTGAACGGGGAGGGTTTTGGGGTCTGGGGGTTATGATCGGTTAAAATATACCGGAATTTTCCAGAATTGTTTTCCTGCGAACGCACGGTTGCAATAGGTAGCTTTTTAACTATATTATAACGGAGAAATGTGTCCGTGCGTAACGCTGACATCATTTTGCGAATGGCGACACTTGACGATGAAATTTCGGTTTTGCGATTTTTGCTGCTGCATTTTTAAAAATTTCTAATCATCGCACATTTTAAATTTTTACACCGTTATATAGGGGGGGGGGAAATCTACTTTCAAATGCATTTTGTTTCAAAACTATATCTTAATTGACTGATTTATTATGGCTTTTTAAAATAAATTTGGTATTTTTCTCTTTTTTTCGGGCCTAATGGTTGCCATTGGTAATTTTTTTCTTCTTGGCAACCGCATATATTATTGTTGCTTAAATAATTGAAATGTCTATTATTAGCTAGAAAAATAATACAGACACCCCGAAAAGTTAAATATATATATATATTTACTGAATTTATATTAAATGCAAAAAAAAAAAAAAAATCAGTGTAAAAAATTGTAACTCAAACAATATTTGGCTATTTATCGTTTGCGCCAAGATAATCACCATCAAAAATCGATTTATGATGAAGTTTCACTTGCTGTTTTAAATGAAAACTCTGAGGTTATTTTATTGACGCACCAGGAGGCACTGGCAAAACATTTTTACTTAATGCGTTTTTTTTTAAAAAAGTGAGATCATATGAAATGGTTGCGTTAGCTATTGAATCTTCTGGAATGCAGTTTTCTTATTAGATCAAGGTAGAAAAGTAAAATCAAGATTCAAAATACCGCTGAACTTGAACGAAACATTTACGTATGTCATTTGTAAGCAATCTGTCCTTACTGAATTAATAAGGGAAACGAAATTAATCGTCTGGGATGAAGCACCCATGATGAGTAAATTAATATTTGAATGTGTAGACCGTACTTTTAAAGACATAAAAACAATGATTCGTCATTTGGTGGAATAATAGTTGTATTTGCTAGCGATTTTAGACAAATTTTGCCTTTAGTGAAGCATGGGAATGCTGATATTTTTTTGGTCCAGTTTGAAATTTTCTAATATTTGGAGAAATGTTAATAGGCATCTCATAATTAACATGCGATTGAATCAAATTAAAAATATGAACTTTTCTGATTATTTAATTCAAGTTGGCGAAGGTCAAAATGTCGACTTTGCTGAAGTTATCATTCAACCAAATAGCTGAAAAAGTCTCATTGAATATCTATATCCAATGATGGAAATACAGAATATTAATTTGACAAAAGATGCATTTAAACCCCTTTGAACGAAAAAGTTAAAAAATTAAAAGCTTGATAACTGAAGTGTTGAAGTAAATGCATAAATAAATAAAGCATTAATATGTGATATCGAGCTTGGTGTAGTTAATGGGGAATCTAAAAATATACATATTAGACTAGATAAAATTCTGTCAAGTATTACGAATTAAAATGTAGGCTATATAAATAAAATATAGTTCTTGCGCTGTTCTATGCTGACGGAAGCACCAAACGACGACTATAGGTGCTACGTATTTATATAATTACGAACGCACATAACAATTGTCAATTATATGAGGGGATTCTAATATTATGATCACCCACTGTTTCAGAATGATAGAATCATGAGTTTTTATGAGGGCCATAGCATAAACTGTTTTATACACAGTGTTTAAAAACTTAGTGAGCAAAGTTTTGGTTCAGTAGAATTCAATCAAACAAATATTCTTTTAATTCTTCATCTTTGAAATATTTTCAATATTGTGAGCACTTTCAACATATTTTAATTCTACGTAATACTATAAAGATATCATTTTATCTCTTTTACAGGCTTGTACGCGATAAAACAAAAGTGGACTTGAACATGAGAATAGGCATACATTCTGGAAGCGTCTTGTGCGGCGTTTTAGGTCTCTATAAATGGCAGTTCGACGTGTGGTCTAACGATGTTACTCTTGCCAACCACATGGAGTCAGGAGGAATAGCAGGGTAAAATTTTCTTCTTTATTAAATTACATTACTTATTTTCTATAATTGATTATTAATGTTTTCGGTTCACAATTTTAGGTACGATTAAGATAAGCTCATGGATATTATTATTAAACAAAAACATAATTTGCAGAACAAATTAAAGCAAAAAACATTTTATTTCCCACATCGTTTAGGCCTGAGAAGGGGTAGATATTAAGATATTTCTTTCAGTTGGTTTTACGTTTGATGTTAAATTTTTGGTAATAAATAAGGTTAAATCAATTGAACTTAAAAAAAAAAAAAAAAAAAAAAAAAACCTAGGAGAAAAAATTCTTACTCAATATAATAAAACTATCCATAAATCAACAAACTATAAATAGCAATAATTCTAGTTAGTAGGTACTCAAGATTATACAAAGAATAAACTATTACTAATATTTAAAAAATATAATAATTTAACAAATTACAACAACCATTGGTCAAATGTTCCAAAAGCTTTAAAATTAATAATAATAATTAAAAACATTAATTATTCAAAAATATTCATCAGAACCATCAACAAATAAACGCATTTTCCATTACTACAGTTGAAGAGATCCTGTCATTCTCTGTCCTCACAAAAATATTCGTTTGAATTATTTATTCGTTTAATTTTTTTTTTAATTAAAAAAAAACTTTTCGGTAAAAACCACTTTAATAATTATGTCTGCAAGTATCATGATAAAATGAGTAAACATAAGTCAGAAAATGTGTCAAAAAGTTTCAAATTTTTGGGATTTATTTATTTCTTTTTTTTTTTTTTTTTTTTTGAGAACCACTTTAACACCAGAAGCAACTGATGTTAAAGCGGTGAATATACTTCTTGCCTTTTAATGGACAAAGTTCCACTCTGTCCTTCTTGAATTAGATTTTAGTTGGAGTTGTTATCAAAGGAATGAATACTTTTAAAAAATTAAAGCATTCCAAATTAAGAGAAAAAAAATGAAGGGGAAAAAATTTGTAATTTAACAAATTACAACAAACATTGGGAAAAAGTTCCGAAAACTTTAAAAAAAAAAAGAAAAATGTATCAAAATAATTAAAAATATTAATTATTCTAAAATATTCTTTAGAACCATCTACAAATAAACGCATTTTCCAAGAGGTCCATTTGAAGAGGTCCCGGCATTCTCTCTGTCCTCGCAAAAATATTCGTTTGAACCATCGTCGCAGTTATTGAAACGCATTTTCCATTACTATACCTTATCCTTAATATATACCTTAATATTTTGTCGGGTCCTTCCTACAATAACTTTAACTCTTGTTTATATTGATGTCTGAACTGAAGGTATTTTGAGGAAATTAAAGTTGAAGACCAAGTTTTTTGCTTTATAAGGCGATTTCACATTCGACGTCAATTTTTGAAGTCAGCTTTTTATCATATCTGATAGTTTGCATCTATCTTTTTTGTAAGGATTTTTGCATTTCTATTGCCTATTCAAAGAAAAATTCTTCTAAAGTTACAGAATTTCGTTAAAAACGCTTAAAAAAATAAAGTGACGACGCCAAGAAGTCCATTCTCGACCGAAAACACACACAACAACCAGTTTCCCAATAGTTAAAAAAAATAACACTGATCAGCATGCATTTTGATGATCATATAAATATATATTTTTCTGAAAGTGTTTTTTATGCTGATTTCAAAAATGTAAAGCATTTTTGCACACCACGTACACTTTTTTTACAAATATTATTTTTAATTAATTTTATTCTTAAATCATAAATTACTTTATAATAGTAATACTAGATGGCGCCACCAAATTTTTTAGGAATTGATTCCATATGTATATACATTACATTAATTTAAATAAATGAGAAACTGTATTTAGGAAGCTGAAATTATTTATTAATATGATTTAATAATAATAAAAAAAATTATTTATGTAAAATTAAAAAGAAAAAGCGAAATCCATAAATTTAATTTTGTAAAAAATATCTAAATTAATACTTGCTAGGTGGCAGCACCAAACAATGTTTGATCTAATGCATAGGTTTTAACAACAATAAATTTCTTTGTTTATTCACGTCTGTTTCTTTCGATTTGAAATATGTGATATATTTCACATCTTCTTTAATTGAATAATGGCTTCACGTAAATGTGTAAATGATACAGATATATTTTGTTACATTTGTGGAAATTATACTGTAGTAAAACAAAGGCAGGATATTACAGATTTTGTTAAAAATGCTTATTATGCTTATTTTGGTGTGAGACTGGGTGACCAAGATAAGACATGGGCCCCTCATAAAGTGTGTAGAACATGTGTTGAAGGATTACGACTTTGGTTGAAAGGCAAAAAGAAATGTATGCCTTTTGCTATTCCCATGGTATGGAGAGAACCTAGAAATCATCATGACGATTGTTATTTTTGCTTAGCTAATGTTCATGGGTATAGTTCGAAAAATAAAAAAGGAATTATATATCCTAACTTGCCTTCTGCAATAAGACCTATATTGCATAATGAAAGTCTTCCTGTTCCTTCTCCTCCAACCAATTTGGAAAGCATAAATGAACCAAATAATTCAGAAGATGATGAAAATCAAGAACAAGATGTCTATAAACCAGAAGTAAATGATAAAGCTCCAATTTTATTTAATCAGCATGAACTCAATGATTTGGTGCGCGATTTAAATTTGCCAAAAATAAAAGCTGAACTTCTTGGTTCTCGGCTTAAATCTAAGAACTTATTATTACCAGAGACACAATTCTCTTGGTACAGGCATCGTGAAAAAGAACTTGTTCCATACTTTTCTGAAAAAGATAATTTAGTATATTGCAATAACATAAAGGAAATAATGAATTTTTACGGTATCCTTTATAATGCATCAGAATGGAGATTTTTTATTGATTCCTCCAAGACAAGTTTAAAAGGGGTTTTGTTGCATAATGGAAACCAATATGCATCAATACCTATAGCCTACTCAGTTCATTTAAAGGAAACATATGAAAATCTTGAACTTTTGCTAGACCAGGTCAAATATAAAGATCATGAATGGTTGTTATGTGGTGATTTAAAAGTGATTGGAATGCTACTTGGACAACAATCAGGATACACAAAATTCCCATGTTTTCTGTGTGAGTGGGACAGCCGGGATAAAAAAAATCATTGGGAAAAGAAAGATTGGCCATCAAGAATATCATTATCCCCTGGAACAAAAAATGTAATTAAAGATCCCTTAGTCAATCCTAAAAATGTTTTGCTTCCACCTCTGCATATCAAATTAGGGATAATGAAACAATTTGTGAAAGCCCTAAATAAAGGAAATGAATGTTTTAAATATATTTGCAGCAAATTCCCTTCTATTACTGATGCTAAGCTTAAAGAAGGTATTTTTGTTGGGCCTCAGATACGAAAATTACTGACAGATAGTGAATTTGAAAAAACAATGAATGATTGTGAAAAGGAAGCATGGCTGAGCTTTAAATGTGTAGTGGAGAACTTTTTAGGAAATAAGAAAGACCCAAATTACAAAATTATAGTTGCAGATATGTTAGAAAAATTGAGATTACTTGGTTGCAACATGAGTATAAAAATACACTTTTTACATGCACATATCGAATTCTTTCCCGAAAATCTCGGAGCAGTGAGTGAGGAACACGGTGAAAGGTTTCACCAAGACATCAAAGATATGGAAAAACGGTACCAAGGCAAGTGGAATAAAAATATGATGGCAGATTACTGCTGGATGTTAAAGAGAGATCTTTGTGCTAGTGGACGAAAAGCAACTAAAAGGAATTTTTCTCAAACTAATTGATTTTTTTAATATTAATCAAATTTGTCCATATTTAAATATATTGTAAGTATAATTATTATGTCTATACTTTAATTTTTCATACATTAATTTTTTAATACATATCCTAGTCTGTATTAATTATTTACCTTTGAATAATAATTTTTTTTTATAAATTTATATAAGTGAAAGTTAAAAAATCATATGTTTTTATAAATTTACAAATTGTTAATTTGTAAAAAATCCTGACGTGATACGCAAATTTCGACTTTACTTTTGAAATCAGCTTAAAAAATTGATCTAAAATCACCTATTCATTTTTAATCATAAAAAAAAAAGTTTCAATATGCAGATCAGTGTAATTAATCAATATGATATTTAAACCACCCTTAAAACTTAGATCCCGTTTGAATGGAATTGAAATAAATCTTAGACTTTTTAAAGGTTTATATTTTGCATGTATCTTGTTATTTTGTATACAACCATCATAAACATAATATAACATAATAAAGTTAAATCTATCATACAAAGGTTTGCAGTTTGTGAATCATAGAAATGAAAAAAAAAAGTCAACGATTTATTTCAATTCCATTCGAACGGGATCTAAGTTTTAAAGGTTGTTTAAATATCATATTGATTGATTTTTTTTTAAAGTTCAATTGGTTTAACCTTATTTATTACCAAAAATTTAACATCAAATGTAAAAACTACTGAAAGAAATATCTTAATATCTGCCCTTTCTCGGGCCTAATCTATGTGGGAAATAAATTGTTTTTTCTTTAAATTGTTCTGCCAATTATGTTTTTGTTTAATATGCCAATTTTTTTAATAACTACTGCATTTAGATGAATTCATTTCAAAATTAACAGAGATCAAGATTTGATTTATGCGGTATCATATTGTGACGTAAATTTAGCAATCATTAATCCAAAATGTTTCACCTGTGCAGTAATGCAGGTTATTGTAGTTTGGACAAAAACTTCCAATTTGATAGTAATAAAGTCAATAATAAAAACATAAAAAGTAATTTTTCTTAAATTTAGTTATCCTATTTCCCACCAGGGGACGCTATGAATGCAAAAGTAAATTATGTTGAATTTTTACAGCTTATACTTAACAACCGTATATAGCCCAGTAAAACATTTAATAAACAGTTTTACTTGAATTTGGGTACTTTATTTCCTCCCAGCGGGCAATATAAACGCAAGAAAATATTATTATCTAATTTTAACTTGAGGTATGATTCTCATATTGAAAAAAAAAATTATTTTAAAGTTTTAGTTATGCAATTTCTCACCAGAAGTGCTACCAGCGTGAAAAACCTATCATGTGAAAATTTTCATCAAAACAAACTTTACCGAGGCAGGGGCTTTTATAAAAACTTATTTTAAAAAAAAAACACATAAATTAATTTTATTAATATTTGTTTATTTTATGTCCTCCCAGGGGGGCTTCAAATGCAAAAAAATAAAAATATATATTTGTTGAGTCTGTATAGCATATTTTAACTTGCAGTATGATTGTCACATGTGAAAACATAAAGTTATTTTAAACTAAATAAACTACATAAAGAAAAAGTAAATTGTGTTGAACCAGTACAATCTATTTCATAATAACCATCTATGCCATTAACATATAATAAGATGTCCCTTTTCTCTCCAGTGAAATCTCTTGTAGCCTGTTTGACAGAAAATTCTTTTCTGTATGTAACTGATATTCATCCTTAATAATCAGCATCGGTAAAATATATTACAATTTTTTGTTTTAAATATGACGTCATATTCATCTTCTTTCTGTATTTACTCATATTGATGTTCCTTGTGTTTTTCCCAAATGTTTGGAAATGTTCTTTTTGTTATAAATATGGCGACATATTCACCTGATTTCTGCTGTATTTTTACCAAATACTTGAAAATGTCCATTTATTTAGAATATGACGTCATATTGGTCCTTTTTTAAAAGCTATAAAAAAATTAATTTAATTTTTCACGTGAAAATCTTTCAATTAAAAATTAATTACCGTGTACAAATTATTATTAAATATTTTTGAATTGTTGGCAACAATAAAGAAGCATGGTTAAATTTTATAGGAAAAATGTCCATTGATTCTCAATAAAAAATATGAAATTTTGAATTATTAAGAAAAATATTTGAATAAAATAAATAAAATATAGCCTATGTTACTCCGCGGATTATAATCCACCTATATGCAAAGGCATGTAATCATTCGTATTAGCCCTGACGTCAGCCAAACAATTTCACTATTTTGAATTTATAATATTATTAGAATTAGCACAGAGTAAAACTTTTGTCGCATCGGTACAAAACGGTAGGAACAAATGAAAAAGTTATGCAGTCCATAGGCTTTACTGTGTTAAATTAACATTAAGAAGTCACACTGGAAATAAATAAGTAAATATTTAAATTATTGTTATTATTCTTTTATAGACTTCATAGCCTTGCTATAATTTTTTTTTTTTTTTTTTTTTTGGGGGGGGGGGGGGGGGGGGGAGTACTATATTACTAGGAAATAAGTCGTTTTTTACCCAAAAAATTGTGTTTTATAATTTTTAATACTTTGCAGGTTTAAAATGTTCATGAAATCGGTTTGTCTGTCTGTCTGTCTGTGCTTTAACACACATAAATGTACTCAGATTGCTATGTAATTGATATATGTTATGACCGCCATTTTGTCAAAAATCAATTTTTAAAACTAAATGTTGGCATAAACTCCAGATAATTAATTTCCTTTTATAATTTGGCATCAAATTTGTTTCAGATGTTTCTGATGGAAAAAAAATTAGTCGGATGTGCCAATCCCAAAACTTTCTTCTATCTCAGTCATGTTAATACTTCAAAATTCGCTATCATATCGCCAATAAAATCAATATTTTTCGTCATTCTGTTGTACGTCAGCTGCTTGCGAATCGTCGGGTTACAGGGATGTGAACAATCGATGTATACTAAACTACGAAAAGTCCTTCTGGCTTGAACGACAGGAATAGATAGCCTCCCTATTCCTTTGTTTTACGATTTTAGCTAATTTTACTGGAAAACACGAAGGTAAAATGCTTGGAACCTAAATAAAGAAGACTCAATCCCAGTTCTCGTCAACATTGAATTTGAATGAGAATATCGCCAAATTAGTCCTCTACAGCCAAGTTGGCTTCCTTTAGGGCAACTTACTTTGGTCGCCAAATTTGTCGATATTCCGCAAACTGTCGCCAAGTTTGGCGATAATTTGACGTTGGCGAATATAAATATATAGTGATAAGCATATAATAGGATTAATGGTTACAACAATGAAAGAAAACTTGCAGAAACCATGTTAACTAAAACTCATAAATTAAACCCGTTTATGGATGAATTCTGCTGTCTTGTTTGAAAATGTCAGCCACCCTAAAATTCCAAACCGCTCTATCTCAGCAATTTTTTTAAGATAGAAGCAAAACAAAAACTGCTCCGGATTCTCCGGATCAAGGCCGAACATTTAACGAAAAAAAGTTTTAGGATTTCTAATTTTTTTTAATTTGCACATCTTTTTGAATTTTAAATCTTTAAATGACTATCACAGCGCCCCCTTTCGTCGAAATATCCCCAAATTGTAATAGAACCTGCTTACCATAGCCAAAAACAGAGAAAAAAAATGTGGTTCAATTTGAAGCATAACTTCATACACTTTTCGATGAAACAATAGTTAAAATGGAACAAAAATATCGATCACAGCGTCCCCTTTCGTCGAAATATTCCCAAATTCTGACAGAACCTGCTTGCCATAGCCAAAAATATTGAAAAAAAAAATTGTGCAATTTGAAGCATAACATCATACACTTTTAGATGGTACGATAGTGAAAATGGAACAAAAATATCGATCACAGCGCCCCCTTTCGTCGAAATATCCCCAAATTCTGATAGAACCTGCTTGCCATAGCCAAAAACATAGAACAAAAATGTGGTTCAATTTGAAGCATAACTTCATACACTTTTAGATGGTACAATAGTGAAAATGGAACAAAAATATCGATCACAGTGCCCCCTTTCGTCGAAATATCCCCAAATTCTGATAGAACCTGCTTGCCATAGCCAAAAACATAGAACAAAAATGTGGTTCAATTTGAAGCATAACTTCATACACTTTTAGATGGTACAATAGTGAAAATGGAACAAAAATATCGATCACAGCGCCCCCTTTCGTCGAAATATCCCAAAATTCTGATAGAACCTGCTTGCCATAGCCAAAAACATAGAAAAAAAATTTGGTTCAATTTGAAGCATAACATCATACACTTTTAGATGGTACAATGAAGACACACAGACGGACAGACGGACAGACGGACAGACGGACGGACGGACAGACGGACAGACAGACATTTTGTAAAAACATGTTTTTCGGAATCTCTGACCTCTAAAACGTGTAAATCCGTTGAAAACCGGAAGTCGAAAAAAATTTCGATTACAATACTTTCTTCTATTATAGATAGAAGAAAGTAAAAAAGGATCGTCCGATTGGAAGTTCACGGAGCGCACCTGTAGATAGTCCCCGCCGCACAAGTCGTATTATTCATCTATTTTATACACAAGAAATTAAATATATAAGTGAAATGTCAATAAATATAATACAAAAAGTCTGAAGATAATACCTCTTTTCTTTGTAACATAAAAAAATCGCAACAGTCCATGAATTTTAGGCCAAAGAAGCAGAACCTCCAATTAATAAAAATTTGTACAGGGTGTCGCTTTTCGAACAGAATACAGAAATGGTTAATTTTAC
Source organism: Maratus michaelseni (assembly GCA_963931845.1). Classification (NCBI taxonomy): domain Eukaryota; kingdom Metazoa; phylum Arthropoda; class Arachnida; order Araneae; family Salticidae; genus Maratus; species Maratus michaelseni. The sequence continues at coordinate 222,782,594 of OZ007587.1, read as the reverse complement.
CAAGGTATGTTTCAGTTGCAATGGAGGGAGTTGGATGTGTGCGTAGTGGGCCGGATTTCAGTTTGAAAGGAGTTCCCGGTCTGTTTAGTCCACGTGTGCCAAAAGTGATTCTAGCGCCCTTAACTAACTAACCAAACAATGGAGGAAACAGTAGTGCATGCATGTGTACAAGATTGATATAGTGTCGATCATCGTCTGTTATACATCCAGGAGAGAGTATTATTAATCCAACAAAATTCCTATTCGACCTTATTTAAAAAGAAAAGTCTGTTGAGAACAACTATTTTTTTGGACCAAAAATATTTTGGTTTTATCGTGGGTGATCTACAAAACCATTGTTTAATTCAACAAAATTTTAGGAAAATGATTCCTATATCCAATTTTTGTTGGATCAACGATACATTATTTTCTGCGTAGAAGTTTTCACTACAAATTAACGCTTATATAGATGTAGCACACTGATTTCTTTATCTAGAGATCTTTAAAAATATATTAAAAATAACGTACGTCTCTCTCTCTCTCTCTCACCTTCTCTATCTATCTGTCTATCTATCTATCTATTTATCTAATAAATTATTACTTCCTAAATCATAATTTCAAGTTTCAGTTGGTGTTTTGGTAATGTTTCATTAATGGTTATATATATATATATATATACATACATACACACACACACACACACACACACACAAGGTGATTCGCTAACGCGTGTACAAACTTCAAGAGGGATACGTTATTCAACGACGAATCGCAACCACATAGCAATGTTGGGCCGGAAACGACAATCAGTCTTTCCAATTTGGTGGAGTTTTTATTAAAAAATTCCGAATTCATACCAGAAAATTTAAATTATTAATTTTCACTTTATTTAATCCCCTAAATGTATGTCATTAAACTAAGCAAAAATTGCTATATAGATTATCTGGTATGAATTCGGAATGTTTTTAATAAAAATCCCACCAATTCGGAAAGACATTGTCGTTTCCGACCCTACATTACTGTGTGATTCTGATTCGTCTTTGTATAACCTATTCCTACGAGAGAAGTTTGTAGACGCATTAGCGAATCACCCTGTACATGTTTTATTTTATTTATTTATTTATTTATGTATGTATTATTCTTATTATTATTTGACACGGCAAGAAAAACGCAAAATATCGCTTCTTCAGTAGTGTTTTTAGTTTTTTTTTCTTTTTATTTGTTACTGAAATTAACTTCTTTGTATTTGTTATTTATATTTTGCTTTCTTCTTTTTACTATTTAGGAAGGTCCACATATCAAAGGCAACACTTGATTACTTAGGCGATGCGTACGAGGTTGATCCAGGCCACGGTGAAACAAGAGACTCCTATCTTAGGACGCATGGGGTCGAAACTTTCTTGATCAGAAAGAGTCAGCCTTCTGTTTCTCCTTCAAAGGTTATTTATTATTCATCGTCAATATCCTGATTCGTTAAGCTTCTGGTATTTTTTAAAGATATTTTTACAATTCGTGAAACTGAATGTAACATTGCAATACTAGTCACCATGCATGACAGAATTTTTCATACTACAGATACTATTCTTAACACGAATTCCATAAATAATTTGAGTTTACGAGCAGAGTTTCCGAACGTGTAAAAGTACATTTTCACGAAGAAAGTATAAGCGAAAGTGCACTCGGTAATAAGCGAAAAATATAAAACATAACAAACTCAACCGTAATAAAAATCTTAAAATCTAAACGACCTAATTAGAGATTTTTTTGTCGCAATTCAAAGAATATCGAGAATAATGTAACTGCATCTAATCCAAATTTGTGCTTCTGTTGATTTTTAACCCTTTCCAAGACAGTTGAAAAGTGTTTATGAATTCGATTTGTCTGTCCGTCTGTCTGTCTGTCTGTCTGTCCGTGCTCTAACTCACGTAAATATACTCGAATTGCCACGCAATTAATATATGTTATTGATATATAAAAGGATATGTTCGGTATTGAAAATGAAGTTTGTAACTTTTATACTTCGTTTACAGGGACACTAAAAAAAATGCCGTTACATTACGGTGTATAGGTAAAATCCTTTAAGGTGCATTTTAATGCTGTTATACTATTTCAAATATACTGAAATTGATATACGTCGCTGAAGTGCCCTAGAAGATGCTTTCTATCAAATATGGTACGTGTAGCACTTATAATTACTTCATAGGGAAACTGAAAAGAATTCCGTTACATTATGGTCTATGGGGGAAAATCATTTGCGGTGCATTTTAATCATGTTACACTATTGCAAACATAGTGACATTGATATCAATTTCTGGGGTGCACTGAAACATGCTTTCTGTAGAATATGGAGTGTAAAGCATTTATCATTCATTTAACAGAGCCACACAAAAGTATTCGGTTACATAATGGTCTATTTGAGAAAAACTGATTGCAACGTATTTTAATTAAGTTATGATATTTTAAATATAATTAAATTCATATACATTAGTGAGGTTTACTACAAGTTGCTTGTTGTATAATATGTTGTGCGCAGCATTTATCGTTCATTTACAGGGACACACAAAATATTTCGGATGCAGTACTGCATCCGAAGTACTGTCTATAAGCGATAGCTGCTAGAAGTGCGATTTCTGTTAGATATGCGTTCAGCTAAATTTTTGTATACTATGTGGTATGTATAAATGCTACAGATCATATACAGGGCTACACAAAATAATTCGTAAGCATTACTGTGTACTTAAATCTGTTTTTAATCAAGTTATGCATTTTGAACGTGAAATATATTTAGTATACACTATATTGCCAAAGGTGACCGGTCACTTGCGATTTCAGACGTTTTGTTAACTATCTAGAAAAATACATGAGGAATTAACCTTAAACTGCAGGTGTGTAAACAGTATAGTATAGGTTATATATTTCCGCGAAGATTTTTTCACGAAACCCCATAGGGGACTGTCAACAAATTGAAAAAGAACGAATATCTTTTGGATAACGCTGTAAAAACTAATGTAGCAAAGGCGTCGAAACTCGAGATTATTAATAAGTGGCTTATTGTAATATACTGTGTTCATTTTTATGAGGATAGCATGTATACTCGTAGAGAAATTAAGGTTTTTATAAAAACAGTCCCAAATTTCGCCTAGTTTTTTGCTTATAATTTGCAGAGTTCTTAATATAAAAAAAAGTTCTTTTCAGAAAATATGACAAACAACATTGTACATAATACTCTGTGATCAGAATTAAAAAATAATAAAAATTGGATGAAAAATGAGTAGGTTTACTAAAAAATGTTTCACTGCGCATGCGCGAAAAATATAATTAGCATAGTGTATTAGCTAAGTATATAGAGCAACTTTTGTGAAAATCTCAAAATCATAGCTTGAAAATTCTGAAAATTATCGTCGATAAAATAAGCTCGAAATCTGTTGTTCCCAAAAGGCAGCAAAAATATGAGGGGTTGTATCCAAATATGTACGTGCAATATTGTGTAGGCTATCTTGGCACTAATCAACAGATATTTGATACAACCCCTCATCTTTTTGCTTCTTTTCGGGAATTCATGGGCGAACCGCTGGATACAATGTATCAGAATAGGAAGTTAGCTCTCCGTTCTATTGTGGAGCTCAGTGGTCGTCGCTCAGTTGCAAGAAAAAATGTCAAAATTTTTCAATTGGTCGAGAGGGAAAAAAAAATTTTCAGTCTCACAACGGAAATTGGGTATTTTAACAATTTGTTGCGGAATGTAACTGTGAAATTCGTTGATCGGTAGCGAAGAAAAATCTCAAATTTTATGATCACTCAGTCGCAGGATTTTTTATTTTTTTTTTGTCTCATGAGGAGCGGGGAATTAAGGCATATCGTCAATTTGTCGTAGTATGAAACTGCGAAAGTCGTCGCTCGGTTGCACAAAAAATGTCAAAATTTATCAATTGGTTGCAGGACAAAACATTTTTTTTCATTCTCACGATGGAAATTGGTATTTTATCAGTTTGTTGCGGAATGAAACTGCGAAATTCATCGTTCAGTAGTGAAGAAAAATCTCAAAATTTATCATCACTCAGTCGCAGGAAAAAGCATTGAATTTTTGTGTCTCATGAGGAGGGGGAGGGGGGCATATCATCAATTGGTCGCAGGACAAAACATTTTTTTCATTTTCTCGAGGGAAATTGGGTGTTTTATCAATTTGTTGCCGAATGGAGCTGCAAAATTCGGAAATCAGTAGGGAAGAAAAATCTCACATTTTATAATCACTCAGTCGCAGGAAAAAACAATTTTTTTGTTTCATGATGTAGGGGGGGGGGGGGGATTCAGGCATATCGTCAATTTGTCGTAGTATGAAACTGCGAAAGTCATCGCTTGATTGCACAAAAAAATGTCAAAATTTATCAATTGGTTGACAAAACATTTTTTTCATTCTCACGAGGGAAATCTGTATTTTATCAGTTTGTTACGGAATGAAACTGCGAAATTCGTCGATCAGTAGGGAAGAAAAATCTCAAATTTTATCATCACCCAGTCGCAGGAAAAAACAATGAATTTTTTGTCACATGTGGGGGGGGGGGATTCAGGCATAGCGTCGATTTGTCGTAGTATGAAACTGCGAAAGTCATCGCTTGATCGCACAAAAAAAATGTCAAAATTTATCAATTGGTTGACAAAACATTTTTTTCATTCTCACGAGGGAAATCAGTATTTTATCAGTTTGTTACGGAATAAACTGCGAAATTCGTCGATCAGTAGCGAAGAAAAATCTCAAATTTTATCATCACTCAGTCACAAGAAAAAACACTGAATGTTTGTGTCTCATCAGGAAGGGGGGGGGGGGATTCAGGCTTATCTTCAATTGGTCGCAGGACAAAGCATTTTTTTCATTCTCACGAGGGAAATCGGGTATTTTATCAATTTGTTGCGGAATGAAACTGCGAAATTCGTCGATCAGCAGGGAAGAAAAATCTCAAATTTTATCATCACCCAGTCGCAGGAAAAAACAATGAATTTTTTTTCACATGTGGGGGGGGGGGATTCAGGCATAGCGTCGATTTGTCACAGTATGAAACTGCGAAAGTTGTCACTCGGTTGCAAGAAAAAATGTCAAAATTTATCAATTGGTTGCAGGAAAAAACATTTTTCTCAGTCTCACAAAGGAAGTTGGGTATTTTATCAATTTGTTGTGGAATGATACTGCGAAATTCGTCGATCAGTAATGAAGAAAAATCTCAAATTTTGTCATCACTCCGTCGCAGGAAAAACAATGAATTTTTTTGTCTCATGAGGAGGGATGGGCGGATTCAGGCATATTGTCAATTTGTCGCAGTATGAAACTGCGAAAGGCGTCACTCGGTTGCAAGAAAAAATGTTAAAATTTAACAATTGGTCACAGGAAAAAATGTTTTTTTCAGTCTCATGAGGGAAATCTGTATTTTGTCAATTTGTCGGAGAATGAAACTGCGAAATTCGTTGATTGATAGTGAAGAAAATCACAAATTTTATCAGTCAGTTGCAGGAAAAAATCAATTTTTTTGTCACACAAGGAGTGTGTGTGTGGGGGGGGGGGGGGGGGGGATTAGGGTGACACATTTTCGTAATATTTTGAAATTACTTTTGCAATGCAAAAAAAAAACAATTAAGATCAAATGTTAAATTTAAATCATAAAATGTGAAAAAAGAAATGTTTGAAAATCACACAATATATTTCACTCTTTGAAGATTTTTTTTAAAGGAAATTTGTAAAGTATTTAAAAATCTAGGTTGATTCCTTCAGATTTTTTTTTCGAGCTAGCTTAATTTAAAAGTTAGTTTTTAGGATGAAAACAATATCTATAATAATAAACATAGATGTGTCCTGTTTTCTAATGAAAGCACTGTGGATACAACTAAAAGATTTGGCAGGAAGGTACCTGTGTCTGAAGTTCTGCATCTTAAGCTAGTTTTTGGATTTTTTAATTAGATTTTAATAGTTATGCATTTATTCAAGTTTCACAAAAAAATTTCTACATTAGTACAAGGAATCCGGTTTCAATCTTATAGCCCAATGCAGCAAATTTTGTTTGCAATTTTTGAATTTTTCTCGATTTTTTTTTGTTTTTTACATTAAAGACAATTTTGATATTGTTTTTATGAAATGAAAGAATTCTCTAGTAAATTTCTTTATCTGAAAAATATTCAGTATTTCTTTGAAAAATCAGGTCAACACGAACTCACCCTCAATAGTGAAAAACCAATCAAAACTCGAAAGAATTGTCAACCGACACGCAACACAAAAACGCAGCATCAACTCTTTCTGAGGCCAAGACCTTTGTAACTTTCTGCATTGTATGGGTTTTAAATCATAGTCTGAAGAGAAAGGCAGAAAATCATTATTGAAACTTTTTTTTTGACATATAACAATTAACAAAAATTTCTGTATCCCCATAGAGCAAAAATTTTGTAACCTATCGATGACGTTTGTGTGCTGATTAATTACATCATGACTAATTTTTTTGCATGACTGTTTTATGAAATATGCAATTTTTTTCCACAGTCGTTTCATGAAATTCACTATTTTTGTGTTCATACGTTTTGAAAAATTTGCAATTTTTTTACGATAATATGGCAAAATTAAAGTTTTTGTTCAGAAACCCTTTGACGAAATTAGCAAGTTATTTTCCGAGATCAATAGATGAAATTTGTATTTTATTCCATAGTCGCTTGACAGACAAAATTCATGTTGTTTTTCTGCGACTATTTGTCAAAATTCGTGATATTTTTTTGTATAACGGAGAAAATTTGTAATATTTCTCCATGAATCTATTGACAAAATTAGTGATATTCTTCTGCATTTGACAAAATTCACTTTTTGTTTCCGTAATTTTTAGATGAAGTGTAAATAAAAAGTGTACAATTTAAGGATTATTTGGTATGCAGAAAAAGTGCACAAAATCCGAGCGTATTTGGCACCTCTGTGCATAAAATGAGCCCATTTCAGTTTGCACTTTTTGTGCACAGTTCAGTTTGCATTTTTTGTGCACAATTCAGTTTGCACTTTTTATGCACAAGTAGAGGTTCCAAATACGCTCAGATTTTTTTTCACCTTTTTTGCAAACTTTTTCTAGCTGGGAAAGCATACCTTTTATTATACACGTGAAATACCACTGCTTCGACCGATCAATGGTGTCTTTTTTTTCTTTTAAACATTTCAATATCAATTTTGCTTTTTAACCATAAATATAAAATAAACTTATGTGGAGAATTAATATTTTATCTTTTTTGTACTACTTTTTATTTTTTTAATCATTGTTCAGCACTATATAATGCGGTTATTTTATTTTTGTGGCAACACTAATTTGAGGACAAATCTTGCATTTCATTTATAAAAACAATGCCGATTTAATTTTTAATTAATAGCAATATTTATTCAAAAACCATATTTTAACGAAATGTGTGGATAGTACTATGTCAGAAGCTGCTTCAAAAACCTTTTGAAGGGGGTTACCTCATTTGTTGTTGTGTGTTTTCATAGAGAAAGGGATGTTGACAATAGACTGAATAGACAATTGACTGAATGACAAAAGACAATTTACTGAAAAGTACGGTCAAAAGATAAGAGTTTATATTTAAAACAAAAATTAAAGTGAAATCAATCGCACATTGTTAGTCATAGAATATCCATCTATTAAATAGTTATTAATAAAACTTTTAAAAAAACTAAAATACAGTAAACAATAATGTTTGATTAGATTTAAATTCATTAGCAATTAATACAGAGATCTAAAGATTTAAAATTTGAATTACACATGAAAAAAAAAAGTACATCACAGGAATTATTAAAATACTAAATACAACTTAATGGGTATTTGAAAAAGAAAGAAATAATATTAACTGATTAAGATTTTGGTTTATTACTTGCCCTTATGGGCATTTTAAAACTATCATATCTTTATAAGGCATGCAATGAAAGCAAACACGATAGTGATAAGCTTGGAATAAAATATTTTAGTTTATTTCTGTCAGTAATCTAACTTAATTCAATATGTAACTCTAATTGAATTTTTCCTAAAGAGTTCAATTACTGTTACAAACTATGAAATAAATATTGCCAATAAGATATTTTATTCCAATCTTTACCACGCTTGTGTCTATTTTCATTGCATGCTCTAAAATATATGATTCTTTTAAAATGCCCATAAAAGAAACAAAAAAACTAATTCACTCCATAAAAAGTGAACATTCACTCCTATGAAAGAGTGGCTATTCACTCCTCTCAGGAGTGAGAAATCCACTCCTTTTGCAAGAGTGAATAGTCACTCCTATGAAAGAGTGGATAGCCACTCCTATGAAAGAGTGACTATTCACTCCTATCAGGGTAAAAAAAACCACTCTTTTTGCAAGAGTGGATAGTCACTCCTCTGAAAGAGTGCGTATCCACCCCTGTTTAGAGTGAATATTCACTTCTCGGGAGTGAGTATTCACTCTTTCAGAGAGTGTACAATTACACTTTTGCCTAGAGTGAATAGTCACTCTAAAGAGGTTGGGCAAATTTTGACTCTGCGATAGAGTGAATATCCACTCCTCCGGAGTGAATAGTCACTCTTTCTTATTTAGAGTGTAAGCCACTTATTAATAATCTCGAGTTTCGACGCCTTTGCTACATTAGTTTTTACAGCGTTATCCAAAATATATTCGTTCTTTTTCAATTTGTTGACAGTCCCCTATGGGATTTCGTGAAAAAAATCTTCGCGGAAATATATAACCTGTACTATACTGTTTACACACCTGCAGTTTCAGGTTAATTCTACATGTATTTTTCTAGATAGTTAACAAAACGTCTAAAATCGCAAGTGACCGGCCACCTTTGGCAATATAGTGTATTTAGAGATGTTTATTGAATATAATATAGAATCATATACAGGCCACGCAAAGAACTGGATACATGGCCGTTTATGTATGAGGATTTCTGGAAGTGTGATTGCAGTAGTTTACAGCGTGTTTTTTTCCTGAATTAAATTTTAGCTTAATATGTGCGTGTATAAATATCTTAAGGCAATATACAGGGTTGTACAAAATAATTCAAATATTTTCTGTTTATTGGTAGAAACTTCAGAAGTTGCATTTTCATCTGTGTTATGTGTTTTCTTACTAAATTGAATTGTAGCATACTGTATAGAGTCAAATCTATGGATTATATACAGGTTTGCAAAACAGAATTGGAGTACTTTGCTCGCTATGGCCTGTAATTGCTGAAATCTGGTTTTAAATTGTTTTTTGCGTTTTCTAAATTGTTTATTTAGGTACCTTATTTACGTTATTAAACAGCGAAGATTTGTTAAATTGTTCTGGAAGTGTTGTAAAATGTTTCATAATTTATGTTCGATGCATGATTTTATTTTCTTGTTAAATCTGAAACTGAAAACTAATTAAAATCGATGCTACAAGTAAATCTGTATTAGATGTATTTCGAAATAAGGTAAAGCCAGGAGAGATGGCGCGGTTGGAGAGATTGCGCACATAGAGGTTGGGGGGGAAGGAGTAGAGTGAGAGCGCAGCGACTACAGGTAGTTGTACAACAGTAGTAGTGAAGTGTCTACTTGAAAGTGCACGTTGATTGTTTTGACCGTCTAAGATAAAGTACTGCTATTTTGTTTTGTTTACCCAAAGTAAGTGCTTGAATTTTCATAGCTATTCATCAGAATTTCTATACAATGTCAATAGTACAAAATATTTTTAACTTAAACGATTTCTCATAAGCTACTAATCTAGACTAACAATTTGAACATCAACGGTTCGTTTTAGTAGCGGCAATGTTTAAATAAAAGGCCGCGCAATCTCTCCTACCGAAATTGGAGAGTTTGCGCATCTGCTACTTAGGAGAGATTGCACATTGTTCCCATTAGTTTCCATGCTAGGAGAGATTACGCAGCTTATTGGTAAATTTGCATAAAAAATGAAAAATGAAAATGGACTAATTTTAAGTTAAACGTGTTATTAAGTTACATCATTTTATTTTGTAATCTTATCTGGACTTGCTTTTTCTGATACTTTAATTTTTTTTTCCTTTAATTAAAATTTTTAATAGTTTTTAAAATTATTTCCTTTTTCTGATTCTTTAAGCATTAGGTTGAAATATTCACTCCCAATACAATAAAATTTGTTCACAAAAACCTTACAGCAATGTCATTTAAGTGTAATTATTATTGTTAACAATTTAATTGTAGTTATTTTTAGTAACAATCTCTCCTACCCATGTGCGCAATCACACCAACCCTGTAATGAGAGATTGCGCAAAATAACTTTCTTGGTTTTATTACAACTGTTCTATTAAATTGCAACATAACAACAAAATAGCAATGGAAATGCACAAAAAACAAATGAAGTAAAAATTATTCATGGATAGTTTTGCAAAAAATTAATATTTAGATTTTTTATTGCTATTCTTTTGAATTGTGCGCAGACTATCCTAGCTTTACCTTACGTTTATACTGTTACGGTTGGTTTCAACCAATTTTTTTTTTAATCTACATTAATTATTTAAATCACTTTCTCTACATTTATTTAAAAGCACTCTTCTTTTTCTGTTTCTAATAAAAATTTAAATAAATAAAAGTAATTGTAATAATAATAATAAAATCAGTTTTTATTTTTTCTTCTTTCTTTTTCTTTTTGCAAAGTAAATTCAACGTTTATAGTCTAGCTTTGCTTCCTGTTTTCAAATACGAAAGATAAATAGCAGGGAGGGAGGTTTCTCAGTAAAAGACCACACATAGTGTATTGGGCAGTCGTGTACGTTTTCTCCCATACCCTTGAATCATGTGTTGTAGTCACCTAGTCTAGTTTTGGTTAAAAGAAAGACCGTCCGCCCTGTATAGGAATTACGTTATCTTATGAGTGTACTATATACGCAATTAGGCTTTGTAAGCTTACGACAGGCTTCAATGGGCTCTGCTATCAGGCGGATAGCTGGCGCCCAGGTCAACAGAGGCTCACAGGACCCCCTTCAGCACACGCCATGGGGGTGAAACATGGCTGCCTTCCCCCATGAAGCGGCTGGCAGGGTGGAACGACAGGCTGGTGCCTTCAAGGAGAGTCCATTTTCCCTATTGTTTCCATTCCCGTACCCCCTTTGACAGAGTGGTTCCGGCCAGTTTTTGTGAGCAGCGCGGGAGAGAGAATGTTTACGAATATTCACTTGGCTCGAAAACGGACTTGTTGCTGGTGCTTCGTTGAGACACTCATGACTTGGTTCGTAAATTTAGTAGGTGTTGCGTAGCGGCGCTCGAAATGATGTATTCTGTGTTACTGAGTTGAAGTAACACTAGCAGAGACATGGTAAAGGTATAGAGCCATGAATACTCGAGTTTGTGATCGGCATTTTGCTTAAATAGAGTGATCGTTGTCTTAGAATAGAGATGAGTCTCTTACCAGGACCTCTGCTAATACCCTATAGTCTCCAGTATGAAGGGCGAAGGAAATATTGTTAAGAGCTGAGAAAATTAATAGTCCTGCTCCAAAAATCAGACTTCAAAAGTCCTCATCATGAGACTATTCTGTCCTTATTAAGACGAGGGATTCCAAGTATTGTTCGTTATTAGAAGGCAACTAAATGTACGGAGGCTACCCAACCCGTTGAAATTAGGTGACTTATCATCTCCTATTATAGTGTAAGCCAAGACCGAAAAGAAACCTGTCAGCTCGCCTGCTGGTATATAGCAATAGTTTTTCTCTCAAAACAAAGAGAAAAAAAAAAATATGTTATGCAATCGGCTGCAACATTAAAAGAGGAAAGGGAGGTATAATAAAAACCTGCCCCACTGATTCAACCATTGAATTCTTCATACCCTGTAAGTAAAATTTACATAGTTTTTATTTACATGTCTCCCTGATGAGGGAATATATATATATATTTGTGTGTTTTAGAGTTGGAGAGTAAGATGTAAAATAAGCAAAAATAATTTGTAAATTCATATATATATACATTAATATTATAATATGTTAAGCATTATAAATGATGTTATGTTAATCTTGAGAATTTTAATATTTGATTTAAAGACATTTAATAATCAATATTAACCAACTTTTATCTGGTGTTGTTATAGTAAATTTTTTTTGGGAATTACATTGCTTTTTATAAATTTCAAGTATTCAAATAAAGATTGTTTTTTTTTGTTCATTCTTAAATATGGTATGTTCTTCTTTATATGATCTTTAATTAGTATTCTTATATCTACAGCAATCCTATAAGAAAGGCTTAACCTCTCAATTACTGTGAGTAAGGTTATGAAAGCTATGATCTTACTAAATTAATATTTTTTTTTAATTTCTTAAATTTTAAATTCATAGTAATAATTTATTTGAAAATTAATTGAGGTTTACGCAAGGTTATTAGATGTAATTATTGTTCCTATCTCAGTAATGGATATACTGATAATTGATGCTAAAGTAAAATTAAGTCTAATTGATTAATTTAATTTTTAATTATCCTTTCTTTGAAGTATTATTCAAAACAAACAACAAAATGGTTGTTTTTTTAACAGAGTAAAAAAAAAAAAAAAAAAAAAAAAAAAGGTTTTCAGTTATTATATAGCCACTATACGATTCTTGGTTAGCCGATCTGATCTTGTTCACAATCTCCATAGTTGTTCTAAAATTTTGTACATCATCATATCCCTATTCTATTAACGGATTTAACTCCTTCTCCTTTTGGTCCTCATATTGGAGGAATTTCAGGTTATCTGCATTTTTCCAAATTATATGATGATTACACTTTTGTTAATTTAATGTGTATGGAGATTTGAGCTTGATCGGGTTGGAGTGGAGTTGGGTGTTCTTTATGCAATCCAGTATGCTACTTGATTTAGAAATCTGTTGCCCCTTACTACATTTAATACTGTCTTAAAATAATGAGTTCAAAATTATCATTGTTATATTAACCTATGCGGATTTTTAAGTTTTGATAATTTGTTTAGTTTAATATAATTTGCTTAGCAATCTTGTTACGGTTGGTTTCAACCAATTTTTTTTTTAATCTACATTAATTATTTAAATCACTTTCTCTACATTTATTTAAAAGCACTCTTCTTTTTCTGTTTCTAATAAAAATTTAAATAAATAAAAGTAATTGTAATAATAATAATAAAATCAGTTTTTATTTTTTCTTCTTTCTTTTTCTTTTTGCAAAGTAAATTCAACGTTTATAGTCTAGCTTTGCTTCCTGTTTTCAAATACGAAAGATAAATAGCAGGGAGGGAGGTTTCTCAGTAAAAGACCACACATAGTGTATTGGGCAGTCGTGTACGTTTTCTCCCATACCCTTGAATCATGTGTTGTAGTCACCTAGTCTAGTTTTGGTTAAAAGAAAGACCGTCCGCCCTGTATAGGAATTACGTTATCTTATGAGTGTACTATATACGCAATTAGGCTTTGTAAGCTTACGACAGGCTTCAATGGGCTCTGCTATCAGGCGGATAGCTGGCGCCCAGGTCAACAGAGGCTCACAGGACCCCCTTCAGCACACGCCATGGGGGTGAAACATGGCTGCCTTCCCCCATGAAGCGGCTGGCAGGGTGGAACGACAGGCTGGTGCCTTCAAGGAGAGTCCATTTTCCCTATTGTTTCCATTCCCGTACCCCCTTTGACAGAGTGGTTCCGGCCAGTTTTTGTGAGCAGCGCGGGAGAGAGAATGTTTACGAATATTCACTTGGCTCGAAAACGGACTTGTTGCTGGTGCTTCGTTGAGACACTCATGACTTGGTTCGTAAATTTAGTAGGTGTTGCGTAGCGGCGCTCGAAATGATGTATTCTGTGTTACTGAGTTGAAGTAACACTAGCAGAGACATGGTAAAGGTATAGAGCCATGAATACTCGAGTTTGTGATCGGCATTTTGCTTAAATAGAGTGATCGTTGTCTTAGAATAGAGATGAGTCTCTTACCAGGACCTCTGCTAATACCCTATAGTCTCCAGTATGAAGGGCGAAGGAAATATTGTTAAGAGCTGAGAAAATTAATAGTCCTGCTCCAAAAATCAGACTTCAAAAGTCCTCATCATGAGACTATTCTGTCCTTATTAAGACGAGGGATTCCAAGTATTGTTCGTTATTAGAAGGCAACTAAATGTACGGAGGCTACCCAACCCGTTGAAATTAGGTGACTTATCATCTCCTATTATAGTGTAAGCCAAGACCGAAAAGAAACCTGTCAGCTCGCCTGCTGGTATATAGCAATAGTTTTTCTCTCAAAACAAAGAGAAAAAAAAAAATATGTTATGCAATCGGCTGCAACATTAAAAGAGGAAAGGGAGGTATAATAAAAACCTGCCCCACTGATTCAACCATTGAATTCTTCATACCCTGTAAGTAAAATTTACATAGTTTTTATTTACATGTCTCCCTGATGAGGGAATATATATATATATTTGTGTGTTTTAGAGTTGGAGAGTAAGATGTAAAATAAGCAAAAATAATTTGTAAATTCATATATATATACATTAATATTATAATATGTTAAGCATTATAAATGATGTTATGTTAATCTTGAGAATTTTAATATTTGATTTAAAGACATTTAATAATCAATATTAACCAACTTTTATCTGGTGTTGTTATAGTAAATTTTTTTTGGGAATTACATTGCTTTTTATAAATTTCAAGTATTCAAATAAAGATTGTTTTTTTTTGTTCATTCTTAAATATGGTATGTTCTTCTTTATATGATCTTTAATTAGTATTCTTATATCTACAGCAATCCTATAAGAAAGGCTTAACCTCTCAATTACTGTGAGTAAGGTTATGAAAGCTATGATCTTACTAAATTAATATTTTTTTTTAATTTCTTAAATTTTAAATTCATAGTAATAATTTATTTGAAAATTAATTGAGGTTTACGCAAGGTTATTAGATGTAATTATTGTTCCTATCTCAGTAATGGATATACTGATAATTGATGCTAAAGTAAAATTAAGTCTAATTGATTAATTTAATTTTTAATTATCCTTTCTTTGAAGTATTATTCAAAACAAACAACAAAATGGTTGTTTTTTTAACAGAGTAAAAAAAAAAAAAAAAAAAAAAAAAAAGGTTTTCAGTTATTATATAGCCACTATACGATTCTTGGTTAGCCGATCTGATCTTGTTCACAATCTCCATAGTTGTTCTAAAATTTTGTACATCATCATATCCCTATTCTATTAACGGATTTAACTCCTTCTCCTTTTGGTCCTCATATTGGAGGAATTTCAGGTTATCTGCATTTTTCCAAATTATATGATGATTACACTTTTGTTAATTTAATGTGTATGGAGATTTGAGCTTGATCGGGTTGGAGTGGAGTTGGGTGTTCTTTATGCAATCCAGTATGCTACTTGATTTAGAAATCTGTTGCCCCTTACTACATTTAATACTGTCTTAAAATAATGAGTTCAAAATTATCATTGTTATATTAACCTATGCGGATTTTTAAGTTTTGATAATTTGTTTAGTTTAATATAATTTGCTCCCTTTTCCTTGGCAACAGATTTCAGTGGAGCTAATCAGGGTATACTTATTTTTTTTTTAAATATTTAATTGTCAAGTGAAGATTGAGTAATAAATGTGCTTTTTTTAAGTTTAAGTAAGTTGTGTTTTAGAAAGAACCCCAAAACCCACAACAAATGGAGCCGTAACAATTCGGTCTCTGGGTTATTGATTTTTTTTTACTTGTATGTATTTATGTATCAAAGAGCAACTGGGTGTTTTTGCAATTAAAATTTTATTTATATGTTCAAGTGTAAAAAGAGGTCTAGGCTCTCTCTCTGTGCTAGTAAGCTACAATTCCCAGTCAAAATTATGCCTTGTGAGCATAACCTTTTCTTATTTACAAAAAGCATAGTCCTGTACTTAAGTTTTATGTATTTATAAGGTTTTCCTTTCCCCTCTCTTTTTCTCATTTTTAAGCTGTCCCCCCCCCCCCCCCTTTTTTCATTTTTTTTGGTTTGTTTGTCATTTTCTAACTCTAACTATGGCTGATAAGCACTCGGAAGCAATTGCCACTATTCAGCGAAAAAATGCTTTAGTGGATAATTTGTCAAACATTCCCCCATTCAATGGAGAGGCCAGCTCAGTCTGCTTCTCAGATTTTTCTGAGAAATTTGAGAGTTTTGCCAAATTATTCGACTGGAATGAGGAGGAGAAAAAATTCGTTTTGTTAGCTAGATTATCAGGAGCTGCTTCTAGGCGAATAAAAATTCACAAAGCAAAAACATCTGATGAGCTATTAAAAATCTTAAAAGAGAGTTATACTTCACAGGCCACACCAGATGTTGCCCTCAGTCATTTTTTAAATTTTAAACAGCCACCCAATATGAGTGTTCAGGAGTTTTATGACAAGGCATATGATATGTCATTAAGAGCCCTTGTAATTGAAGGTATCCAGGGTGAAGTAGTCGATAAAAGCCGAACGGCTCTACTACACTCCATGCTGTTGAGCAATCTTACACCAGAAGTGCGAAAGGGGGTTATTGCGAGAAATCCACAATCCCCAGAAGAGGTCCTCAAAATTGCGCTTCTTGAGGAAAAGGCTTATAGGAGCATTAACCCTTTCTACAACCACCGCGAGCAAATTCTCAACCCTAATTTGACCCAAAACCTACCCTGTGCTATAGTTTTTCAGCAAGATAGCTCACAAAAGAAGGAGATAGACCAACTAAAATCTCAAATTGATGTTTTAGCAGCTAAGATAGACAGTTTAGTTGATCTTAGGGCTAGGGATGTACAGGAGAAAAACCAAGAGGTAAGACCCGTAACCTGCTATAGGTGCTCCGTACAAGGCCACTATGCCAGAGATTGTCCACTAAATTTTGTCGACTATAATTTTAGAAGGGGAGGTGGTCAAAATTTCAGGAGCCGTGGGCAAAATTATAGAAACAGAGGTGAAAATCCTAGAGGGAACCACAATCAGCGAGGCGGATATAGGGGAAGAAGAGGTGGTTATTACCAAAACAATAGGAGCACAGCTGCGAACAGAAATGAAGAGCAGGCGGTAAATAACACCCCAGTAGCTAACAATGAAAGTGAGGCTTTAAACTATTAGTGGCCGGATCAGATGTGGTCAAGTCGATCCCCAACAGGCCCCTGGACCCCCCAACTGTGTATAGTATGTTTCAGCCCCAATCATATACATTACCAACTGCAAGAATTTACATAAATAAAGTTTGCCTAAATGCATTATGTGACACGGGTTCTGCAATTAATCTCCTGAGTGGTACTGATTGTAACTGTTTAGAGAATTTTGAAATGGAGAATTGCAATATCCCCATTATGACTGTCACCGGTGAGAAAGTTCACCTAAATAAGAAAGTATTTTTAAAATTTGTTTTTGATAATGTTCAATGTCAAGCTGAATTCTATGTAGTGGAAGGTAAATTAGCAGAGGAATTTAATATGATTTTGGGAATGCCATTTTTGAAAGAGTACCGGGCAAGTATAAATTGTGATACAAATGCTGTCGCTCTTAAAGTGCCAGTTTCAGGCCAATGTAAACAAAGCGTAGAAACCCCAAGTAATACTTCAGGGTGTAATACTTGTCTTGCTACTAATTCTGTAAATATTTCTAACTCTGTATATAGTGTAAATTCTAATAATAATTGTATAAATAATGATTGTGTTAAAAATAATTCTATAAATATAAAATGTGTCAACAAAGTAGGGGAGAATTCAAAAAGTAGTAATGCCAATAGCCCTCCTGAAAATTGTGCATGTGAGAAAGTTCATGACTCAGTTAATATTGAAAATGGGAATCATAGTAGTGAAAATATGGTAGTTCAGGACCCGCAGTTGAGTAATATGGGAAAAGATGTTGAGATAGTCATTCAAACTGAGTCAGATAAGGAAGTTGAAAGTGTTGCGCAGAACTTTTGCATGCAAACAACATCAGGCGGTAGCTCTGAGGGTAATAATACTGAAAATTTTTTCAAGTATTCAAAGTGTCGGCAACATTCTTTCAGCAGCGAGTCAGGTAACTCAGGGTAATTTAGCTGAAGAGACTACTGAAATTTGTAATATTGATGAAAGTGAAGATTTGGTAAGTATAGAGGATAAGGTACCTGAAGTCGAGGAGGAGAGCAATGAAGATAGCAGTAGTGATAAAACCAATAAAAATAAAAATATAAGTTTCGCTGTGTTATGTAGCAAAATTTCAATTCCCCCGCAGTCAAAAATGTTAGCTCAGGTTAAAAGCTATAAGGAAAATTTTATTAAGGAGAATGATATTGTTATGTTAGAACCTTTGGCGAAAAATTTAAATCAAGGTCTCCTTACCTCCAGAGCCATTTGCACTAAAGAACATGGCCTATATATCTCATTTGCAAATTTTTCAGACAATAGTATTCATTTAAATAAAGGAACCTTTGTTGCCAAAATTCAAAAATGTGTAGACCAGTCAAATATACCCGTAACTGATAATAAATTAACCTATAATATAAATTTGGCCCCTCCAATTGGTGACTTTGATCACGCTGATCTCACTTGGAGCTCTGAAATTAATTTAGATCATTTAGAACCCCATTAAAACTTAAAATGCAAAATTTTCTAGACAAAAACAAAGATGTATTTGCAGCATCGGTCTTAGATTTACCCGGCTGTGATACAATCCTGCATGAAATTAACTTAACTTCAAATAAACCAGTTAAAGGCAAAGCTTATAGAGTCCCCTACAAATTACGTCAAGAAATGGAAGACCAACTTAATACTTTGTTACAGGCGGACATAATTTCCCCTTCCATGTCTGAATTTGCTTCTCCGGTTATTCTGGTTCGGAAATCAGACGGTTCCTATCGACTTGCTGTTGACTACAGAAGACTAAATAAAAATCTTGTTAAAGATGCTTATCCAATACCTAACATCACCGACTCGGTTGATGCTTTAGGCGGGGCTAAATTTTTTTCAACGCTAGATTTAACTAGTGGTTTTTTTCAACAGGTTATTCGCCCAGAGGATAGGCATAAAACTGCAATAATCACCCACAAGGGACTTTTTGAGTGGACCCGTAACTGTTTTGGGCTCTCAAATTCAGGTAACAGTTTCCAAAGACTTATGAATGCTATTTTCGGTGATTTAGGCAATCTTGGAATTCTTGTTTATATCGACGACATTGTAATTGCCTCCTGTGATGTTAATTCTCATTTTGAGAAGCTTAACATGGTCTTTGATAGGTTAAGACTGCATAAACTTAAACTTAAGCCCAGTAAATGCACTTTCCTTTCGAATAAAATACAATATCTAGGTTTTGAGATTTGTAGTGGCCAAGTATCACCTATCAATAAAAATATTGCCGTAATAGAAAATTTTAAACCTCCAACTACCCGAAAGGCTGTTAGGTCATTCATTGGAACTCTATCCTTTTATAGGAGATTTATACCAGATTTTACTAAGAGAGCTAAAAATCTAATCAACTTAACGAAAGAGACAGGAAAATTTTCGTGGAATGAAGATGCACAGAAAGAATTTGAAGACCTTAAAATGGCTCTTATTTCAAAACCATGTCTTGCACTCCCTGATTTTGAGAAAGAATTCCACTTATATAGTGATGCCAGTGGCGAAGCATTAGGGGCAGTGTTATCACAATTAGATGAAAATAACATGCTCCATCCTGTTGCCTTTGCCAGCAGAAAATTGAAAGATGCTGAGACCCGCTACTCCACCACTGAAAGGGAATTACTAGCTTTAGTTTGGGCTACTGCCCACTTTAAATGTTACATTGCTAATACCCATTTTTTCATCTATACAGACCATGCACCTCTAACATTTATGTTAAAAATTCACGACCCTACATCTCGCATGGCTAAATGGATCTGCACTCTCTCAGACTTTAATTTTACAATCAAGTTTGTTAAAGGTAAGTGTAACAGTGTCGCAGACTTCCTTTCGAGGTATGTCAACAATGATAACTCCAATGATACTGTTAATTGTAATTTTTGTATACAAGTCGAAAAGGAAGTTACTTTTATGCCTCATTCCAATCTACTTGAAAAAATTGGTGAATTACAAAAATCAGACAAGAAATGCTGCGAGATTGCAAGAAAACTAGACCAAGGTGTAGAAATTGCTCCTAAATACATGAAATTTTTTTTTAGAGATGACATTTTAGTTTGTGAGGATACGAGGGAGTCAGCTATTTTGAATAAACCTGTAAAGTTAGTCGTGCCAAAAGAATTGGTTACTCAAGTTTTTGCACTAACACATGAGTCCCTAGCGGCTTGTCATCAAGCCTTTCAAAAGACCATTGATCGCATTCGTGAGCACTTCTATTGGCCAGGAATGTCGTCAGATGTCAAGCATCTAGTGGAGTCATGTGTTAGTTGCCAGCAGAAGAGAGCTTATAGAGCGAACCAGCTCGCCCCTCTGCAACGTATGCCGACCCCCCAGTTTCCCATGAACAAGGTTCATTTGGATCTCATTGGACCCTTACCACAAACTTTTTCGGGAAATAAGTATATTGTCGCATATATAGATTCATTTACTAAGTGGCCAGAAGCATATGCGGTTAGTTCAACCACTTCAGATGTCATTGCGGACACTTTAGCTGACTTCATCTCACGCTACGGAGCACCCTGTTTTATTACGACGGACAATGCGAAGAATCTAATTTCAGATGCGATAGAGCACGTATATAAAATGTTTGGTATTAAACATATTAAGACCTCATCTTATCACCCGGCTGGCAACTCGCAAGTGGAGAGACAGAATCGTACTCTTAAAAATGCACTTTGTCACATAGTCAACCAAAATCAATCTGACTGGGACACTAAACTAAAATTTGCGCTACTAGCTATGCGTTCAGCTGTCCACTCATCAACTAAACTTAGCCCAGCTGCAGTTATGTATGGCAGAAATATGAATCTACCATATAATCTCTTTTCTCAACCACCTTCTTTTAATTATAATGATGCACCCTCTTTTTGTGAACTCTTAATCCCAGCTCTTCAAAAAGTATACACTGAAGTACATAGTAATTTAATTAAAGTTTCTGAGCAGCAGGAAAAATACCGTGAAAAGACAGCTGTTGATAAAAATTTTAAAATAGGAGATCTTGTGTGGTTATTTACACCCACAGTCGCCCCTGGTAATACAAAAAAATTAAGCAAGCAAAATAATGGTCCTTTTACTATAATTGAGAAGCTAAATGAAGTTAATTTTAAAATAGCGCTAGTTGCTAATCCCAAAAATTGTCAGGTTGTCCATGTTGACAGGTTGTCTTCCTTCAAAGACAGACTCCCCATCTGGTCCAGTGAACCAAAACAAACAATTGGCCTGGGATCGACTGAAAACGTGACCATCGATTCACCACACCAACCGCGCGATTCTCCTCCTTTACGCAGATGCAAGCGTAACCGATTCATTCCCTGGGCACCATATGATAGTAACCGCGCACCAGCAGTAGTGAACGTCAACAATAGCGAAACTCCGGTAGCGCCAGAAGTGGAGGAAACAGACAGCGACGCGACTGAAATCATAAATCCCTCTCCCCCACCTCCCATTTCTCCGGAGGTTGCAGCGGCAGAGAATAACGAGATGTGCGTAAATAAAAATTTAGCAACGGCAGAAGGCAGCGAGATGCGCGTAGGTAAAAATTCAGCCACGGCAGAAAGCAGTTCAGCTGCTGCGCACAGCGATTCGCGCAGGTCTCGTTCATCGATTCGTCCAGCTGCTAAATCGAATAGAAGTAGTCGTTCAATATCGATTTCTAGAACCGACTATTCGCTACGGGATAGAAGAGACCGTCCGAGTTATAAATACTAACTATTTTTTTTTCGTTATTCAGGCATTTTTATCAATTTTACCTTGTTTATTTGTATTTATTTATAGTTTAGTTAATGTGTATGTATATTTAATTATTTTCTTGGGCATTTTAAAACGGAACTTAGTTTTTCTAGCGTATTAAAGGTTTGTTTTGGTTGTGTTTTGATACTTTCATGTAGGCATTTTTAACCTTTTTTATGCTTATACTTAAGGTTTTTGTCTGTTTTATGGTAGATTATGTGGTATATACCCGTCCACACCCAGTTTTCGTAGATTTTGGGTGTATTTTTGCAAAAAAAAAAAAAAAAAAAAAAAAAAAAACGAATGTAATTTTTGTTACTTTAAATTTTTTTTAGGAGGGCATGTTTGGTTACCCTTTTGCCAAAATTGTTCTGCGTTTTCCTTTTTTAAATGCATCTGTGTTTTGTATATAATCTTTTAAGTGTGGGTTTACTTTAATTAATGCACTTTAATCAGATGGATTTATTATTTACTATGCAATTTGTGGGTTTATTTGAACTTTTAACTTTAAGGAGTGTGGACCCTTTTTCTTTTTCTTGTACATACTGTCTCATGTACATGCCTATATGTTGTTGTGTGTGGCTAAAAGTGCTAAAATTAACTATTTTCTTTATTCTACTTCCTATTTTTGTGGAATGTGTGTTTTCCTTCCTGGTGACATACGTCACCACCCTTCTTTTTAAGTTTTGGTGGAATGTTTTCCCTGTAGTGCCCAAGGGGCCCGAAACTGCTTGTGCTATAAGTAGCACAGAGGCAGAGATACTCTTTCCCATGCACATTACTTGTAAGTGCATTTGTAAAATCTACACAGTGAACCGAATCATTGGACTTTTCTCAAAAACAACATGGCTTCTTGTAGAAAAATGTTATAAATGTGTGCGTAACTCCCTACCATGGTCTGTGATACCATAATATGTGTCTTACAGATGTATATGTATATATTTTTTTTTGTGTGTCACCAGTTGCTCTTGTGTATTTTTGTATAATAGAATTAATATGTGTTTTACAAATTTCATTGACATTTACAGTGTTGTAACTATGATATTACTAGTACTTATTTACATTAATAGATAGTGTTGTAATATACTGTGATGCCAATTATTGAAGTTATGTATATAAGCAGTATAATGACAATTAATCAGTGGGCACTTCTCTTCTTTTTCGGCTAATTTTTTTTTTCTCAAAATTCAATTTATGTATTATTTACAGTTCTGTT
Organism: Maratus michaelseni; assembly: GCA_963931845.1. Lineage (NCBI taxonomy): Eukaryota > Metazoa > Arthropoda > Arachnida > Araneae > Salticidae > Maratus > Maratus michaelseni. The sequence goes on along the minus strand of OZ007587.1, from coordinate 222,759,637 downwards.
ACCAGAAATTTCAGGTAGGATGCAGTTATGCGTAGGAATGACAGTAGTAGGGAAATGAGGTTTCACAGTCAGGTGGAACGTGTGTTCTTTTACAGGTGCAGAAAATATCTTGGTCATTCTAGTGGTAAAATCAGCCTTGTGGTCCCTCCTCTGGTAGTACTCTTTTATGGTCATGTTTCAGGTAATATTTTAGGTAATGGTTTCTACGGATGTGCGAGCTCTGGTTGTATATATCCGGAATATATTGTCAGGGTGGTATTTCAGCGGTGAACTCTCTGGATCCCGTCCCGGATCGATGTATGATCTGTGTTTGTGGGTCAGTTTTTTCAGTGTTGAGGTCCCAGCATGCCATGTGGTACCCAGTTTCCTTTCAAAAAAAAAATAATTTGTTTTCTCAAAAAATTTTTTTTTTAATTAGCCGGGGGGAGCAATCTTGTTACGGTTGGTTTCAACCAATTTTTTTTTAATCTACATTAATTATTTAAATCACTTTCTCTACATTTATTTAAAAGCACTCTTCTTTTTCTGTTTCTAATAAAAATTTAAATAAATAAAAGTAATTGTAATAATAATAATAAAATCAGTTTTTATTTTTTCTTCTTTCTTTTTCTTTTTGCAAAGTAAATTCAACGTTTATAGTCTAGCTTTGCTTCCTGTTTTCAAATACGAAAGATAAATAGCAGGGAGGGAGGTTTCTCAGTAAAAGACCACACATAGTGTATTGGGCAGTCGTGTACGTTTTCTCCCATACCCTTGAATCATGTGTTGTAGTCACCTAGTCTAGTTTTGGTTAAAAGAAAGACCGTCCGCCCTGTATAGGAATTACGTTATCTTATGAGTGTACTATATACGCAATTAGGCTTTGTAAGCTTACGACAGGCTTCAATGGGCTCTGCTATCAGGCGGATAGCTGGCGCCCAGGTCAACAGAGGCTCACAGGGCCCCCTTCAGCACACGCCATGGGGGTGAAACATGGCTGCCTTCCCCCATGAAGCGGCTGGCAGGGTGGAACGACAGGCTGGTGCCTTCAAGGAGAGTCCATTTTCCCTATTGTTTCCATTCCCGTACCCCCTTTGACAGAGTGGTTCCGGCCAGTTTTTGTGAGCAGCGCGGGAGAGAGAATGTTTACGAATATTCACTTGGCTCGAAAACGGACTTGTTGCTGGTGCTTCGTTGAGACACTCATGACTTGGTTCGTAAATTTAGTAGGTGTTGCGTAGCGGCGCTCGAAATGATGTATTCTGTGTTACTGAGTTGAAGTAACACTAGCAGAGACATGGTAAAGGTATAGAGCCATGAATACTCGAGTTTGTGATCGGCATTTTGCTTAAATAGAGTGATCGTTGTCTTAGAATAGAGATGAGTCTCTTACCAGGACCTCTGCTAATACCCTATAGTCTCCAGTATGAAGGGCGAAGGAAATATTGTTAAGAGCTGAGAAAATTAATAGTCCTGCTCCAAAAATCAGACTTCAAAAGTCCTCATCATGAGACTATTCTGTCCTTATTAAGACGAGGGATTCCAAGTATTGTTCGTTATTAGAAGGCAACTAAATGTACGGAGGCTACCCAACCCGTTGAAATTAGGTGACTTATCATCTCCTATTATAGTGTAAGCCAAGACCGAAAAGAAACCTGTCAGCTCGCCTGCTGGTATATAGCAATAGTTTTTCTCTCAAAACAAAGAGAAAAAAAAAATATGTTATGCAATCGGCTGCAACATTAAAAGAGGAAAGGGAGGTATAATAAAAACCTGCCCCACTGATTCAACCATTGAATTCTTCATACCCTGTAAGTAAAATTTACATAGTTTTTATTTACATGTCTCCCTGATGAGGGAATATATATATATATTTGTGTGTTTTAGAGTTGGAGAGTAAGATGTAAAATAAGCAAAAATAATTTGTAAATTCATATATATATACATTAATATTATAATATGTTAAGCATTATAAATGATGTTATGTTAATCTTGAGAATTTTAATATTTGATTTAAAGACATTTAATAATCAATATTAACCAACTTTTATCTGGTGTTGTTATAGTAAATTTTTTTTGGGAATTACATTGCTTTTTATAAATTTCAAGTATTCAAATAAAGATTGTTTTTTTTTGTTCATTCTTAAATATGGTATGTTCTTCTTTATATGATCTTTAATTAGTATTCTTATATCTACAGCAATCCTATAAGAAAGGCTTAACCTCTCAATTACTGTGAGTAAGGTTATGAAAGCTATGATCTTACTAAATTAATATTTTTTTTTAATTTCTTAAATTTTAAATTCATAGTAATAATTTATTTGAAAATTAATTGAGGTTTACGCAAGGTTATTAGATGTAATTATTGTTCCTATCTCAGTAATGGATATACTGATAATTGATGCTAAAGTAAAATTAAGTCTAATTGATTAATTTAATTTTTAATTATCCTTTCTTTGAAGTATTATTCAAAACAAACAACAAAATGGTTGTTTTTTTAACAGAGTAAAAAAAAAAAAAAAAAAAAAAAAAAGGTTTTCAGTTATTATATAGCCACTATACGATTCTTGGTTAGCCGATCTGATCTTGTTCACAATCTCCATAGTTGTTCTAAAATTTTGTACATCATCATATCCCTATTCTATTAACGGATTTAACTCCTTCTCCTTTTGGTCCTCATATTGGAGGAATTTCAGGTTATCTGCATTTTTCCAAATTATATGATGATTACACTTTTGTTAATTTAATGTGTATGGAGATTTGAGCTTGATCGGGTTGGAGTGGAGTTGGGTGTTCTTTATGCAATCCAGTATGCTACTTGATTTAGAAATCTGTTGCCCCTTACTACATTTAATACTGTCTTAAAATAATGAGTTCAAAATTATCATTGTTATATTAACCTATGCGGATTTTTAAGTTTTGATAATTTGTTTAGTTTAATATAATTTGCTCCCTTTTCCTTGGCAACAGATTTCAGTGGAGCTAATCAGGGTATACTTATTTTTTTTTTAAATATTTAATTGTCAAGTGAAGATTGAGTAATAAATGTGCTTTTTTTAAGTTTAAGTAAGTTGTGTTTTAGAAAGAACCCCAAAACCCACAACAATACGGTTTATTTTTACGCATGTATTTAGCTATTATAAGTTTCTGATATTTTTTCTTTAACATTGCTATTAAATTTAACATTTGATTCAGAATTCACAGTCATTTACTCTTTTTCAGTTTTGCCAATCGTTCCGTGGTCTCAAGAAAGCCGTGTGTCGTCAGGACAGTCGCAGCGAAGAAGACGTTGATTGGAACCCAGAAATTCCTTTTGAAAACGTAAGATGTTTTTTTTAAATAAATAATAATAATAATAATTACAACAATAATAATAGAGCAGTCCTTCATTATATTGAGCATGACGGAAGACAAGAATAAGTTTAAAAAAAACCACGCTTTTATTTATATTGCGTTTAGTTTGTGTTTATTTTGAAAATAAAGACTAATTGCATGATAGCAATTCATGATTTTTCAAATTAAAATTTTGTTACAATATGTTAATTTGGCATGGGCACCGAACTCGGTTATGGAAAATTTACATAGTTTTTTGTAATGCTTATTAGAAAGCGCGAGTTAGTGAATTTATTAAAAAATATATAGTTTTTCTTATTTATAAAAAAAACAGGCAAAAAAAAGCATTATTTAAACTATTTTTTTAGGATTGCTAAATAGATTTCTAATCATATTGTTTCTAATAATCTATACCAACGGTCGACAACTGGCGGACCGCGGTCCACATCCGGACCGCTGTAGGTCAAATCGTGGACCGCCAAAAATTTTCAATTTGAATAAATAGTTAATTAAAACAATTATCTCAACTATTATCTTCAATTATCTCTAATTATTCAACAATTGTCTGCTTTTTCTATTTTATAATGTATATATAAAATTTTTCAGAACGTATACTTGTGTATATAGTAATTTTTCATAACAGATACCTGATTTTTCTATTCTATAGTGTATGTATGTATGTGTAAAAATAACAATTTAAAATTAATAAGTACTAATATTACTTAAGTGTTTTTTTCTCTGGACTTCGATAAAAATTTTCAAATGTATTCGGATCCTACTTAAAATTACTTGCCGACCCCTGATCTATACTAATAAAAGAAAGTTTCGCTCTGTGTGTGTGTGTGTGTGTGTCGGTTGGCGATGGCTAGCAAAATCTAGCACACCTAGAAGTCTGGAAATTTAGGTGTGGATAGTCCAAGGTCTGACCATGTGCACCTGAGTCTCAGAATTTTAATATTTTGATAATTACTCTAGATAATAATAAGAATATCATTAAATATCGCATTGAAAATGCCATTTTTTTAATCAAAATGGCTAAAGAAAAGAATTGTTGTTGTGGATTTGGAAGCGGAAATGAACGAATTCGAAATTATTTTACTAATTAGCGAATTTTAAGAAAACTAATTAAGATATCAATTTGAAAATTTCTGAGCATATGTAAAAAAAAAATTCTGTATCCGTCTATGCAATTTTTGAAAAATTCGGCCGGTAATTTTTCTTAATTTACGCAAAAAACTGCTAAAAATCTGCTGGCGCCAGTGAAAAAAAATCCGAGACAGTTTCAGACAGGGATCTGCTTTCATTAAAAACTGAACTACAAAGAGATCTGTTTCTCTGGCCGATCCCCCATTTAGTTTGCGAAAATGAAAGGAAATAATTGCCAATTTTTACTAATGAACAAAATTTAGATAACTAATTAAGATATAGATCTGAAATTGAGGATGGGAAGTGCTGTGATCTGCCGGATATTTTAGCGTAACGTCTTCGTTATGTTCTATTTATCAGAAAAATGCAATTATTTTTTTAATGGTCGCGTTAATGTAGGTGAAGGTGGTTTTCTTGAACAAATTATTCGTCATATTTGAGGGTACGGGGAGGAACGGGGTTAACGCCTTGCACTGAGATTGTTATTATCTCGGGCCCGGGCAACGCCGGGCGGATTGCTAGTATTGTATAATCCTAATTTAATTAATATGTTAATTATTTAAAGCGTATTTTTAAAATATATATATTGCACTCTTTTATTTTTTATTTATATTTTCTGCGTTTAGTATTTAAAATATTTCGACCCGAGCAGAAGGTTCGTTCAGTTAGAGGATTATACTATTTCAGGTGGAAATTACAGGTTTTTCTTATGTGTGCGCAACATGTCCGGTATACGGTGCGAAAGGCAGTGGGGACCCGAGCCGGAGGTTCGTTTGAGTCGAGTTTTGTATGATTCGAGTTTCATATCGATTCGAGGCCCCGATGTAAATTAGGGAAGCCAGCTAGTAGGTTTATTAATGCCCTGGCTTTTTTATCTTATTTAGTCCTTTCATTAGTGACTGAGCCGTGTGGATCACCTGTTATATGATATTATAAGTCTTTGATCAAAACTATTTTAGCTTTGAATTTTTATCCAGAGTAATTTCTTAGATTTAATCTCTCAATATTTAGGCTTTCTTTTAAAGAAATTATTTTTCATCTACCTTATTTTGAGACTCTCATTCTTTAGGACTGGTTTTAATTATAATTAACTGTATTAATTAGTATTAATTGTTTTTGTTCGCTTATATTATTTGTTTAACACTGATATTCAATTTTGACTGAATGCATATTCAGTCTCATATTCTCTTGCATTATCAATTGTTTAATATTGTACTTATGATGAAATACTTCAATGAAGAAATCAGTAAAACATTCTAAAAAATATTTAGGTAAAAAAAAGATCTCACTTACAATGTTTCTCATCTTTCAATTCTGATAATCCAAATTACCTGTCAGGGCACAATGAAACCATTATCTAAGAAAATCACATATACGATTAATGCAAGTAGTGCAAAACATTCTTTTTTTTTTGTCCTTAAATGAATTTGATTTCATAATTAATACACGGTTATACTACATAAAATTACTGGCGATGTTAGTACAGGGTATTTGCTACATATATTCGGAGCTTACATTTAGCAAGCATTACATATTTAAAAGATACATTTTCAGGACTTGACTGATACGGGGGCATTCGGGCAGCTGCTCTGCCTCCCTCCCTCCCCTCCCCCAGGGGCGTACGCAAGATTTTCCTTAAAGGGGAGCCAAATGTTAAAAATTTGTCAAGAGGGACCAAAATTCTTACTTTTTCAAAGATTTAGGGAAGGGTGGCTCTCCTCCCCAGTTTCCATCTGTCCCCCCCCCCCCCAAAAAAAAGAAAGAACCAACTACATCAACCAGAGAGCTAATGATTAAAATTGTAATGTAACAACTTAGTAGTCCATTGTTATCAAGAGAACTTTCTTATTGACGTTAACCTACATAACAAGGCAAATTAAAACCATTAATGATGACCAATGGGAGACATTTTCTTTTAGACATCTTATGACAAACGTCTGATATTATGTCGAATAGCCAAGAATGACTAAAAAGCGTGTATTTAAATTTCAATGGCTCGCATGAGTCCCTATATTCCTATACAAAAAAAAGTGTACTCTATCCTCTCTTAAAGTTGTGATCATCTTTCGTATACAGATAATTACCTTTCGTATACCCTGTATACAGATGTGAATGGTACGAAATTTATGTATGAAGTTTAGTCACTTCAGCATAGTTCAAGAAAAAAATTCTAAGTATAGATAAAAAGGGAGCTCTCTAGAATAATGATTGTCTCGGGGCCCCAGATAGTCTAAATCGGGCCCGGTCTACACAAACTAGAGAAAATATGAAATTAGTGTGTAAAAGTTAAAATTTCAGGTACTTTTCGGTTAGCCGGGCGCCAGTGATATGTATTTACATATGTACATATATAAATACATATGTAAATACATATATATGTATATACATACATATATGTATGTACATGTATATGTATATGTAGTTATGTGTATATATATATGTGTTTGTGTGTATATATACATGTATGTATATCACTGGCGCCCGGCTAACCGAAAAGTACCAAATTTCATCTGACTCAACTGCTTTTTGTATGAGTTTGAGTGTAGATTTTAATGCAGTTTTTAACGCCCCCCCCCCTCTCCTGTTTTTTCTAGAAATAATTATGTCTATTAACCTTAACCCCTTAATCGTCACGCCCGATAAGCGTAGGCTACTTTTTTTAAATTCAGATTGCTTGATTGCCACCAATTTTTTTAAGTAGAAATATTCGGATTACTTAATGGCAGATAAAAAGTAATGCGAGCATAAAGCCAATTACACTATTTTAAAAAACTGGTGGGAATCAAACAATCTGAATTTTTAAAAAGTAGCCTACACTGCCCGTGAATGTATCAGGCGCGACGATTAAGGGGTTAATATATATTTTCCTTTCTCAAACGAAAAATAAATGAGCTTATAAAATAGATGAGATAATAAATTTTTCAGGAAACAAAATAAGATAGAATAATGTTTCTAAAATATATAATACGTATGACGTATTAGGTGCATTAAAATGCTTTTCCAAAATGAGAAGAAATATTTCACACACTGTATCTCCTTTTATTCTTTTCAAAGCGATCAAAGTAGTGTTGCAATCTAAAAAAAAAAAAAAAAAAAAAAAAAAATTATTTTGTCGTGAACTGTTTTAATGATTTAAATAAAAGAGCAGTTTGAGTTTCTTTATAAAATATATCTTCGAGTAGCTTGAATTATTTGACAATAGAAAGATGTAAATACATTTGCTGTTAATGGACAGGCGTGTTGTTGCTTAGCAACAGTATCACTTGTAACATGTATTCATTCTTATCAAAGCTTCTCGATTCTGGCGCAAGTTATCTTTTACAGATACTGAAATTGAAAGGGAATATGATATGAAATTTGAATTATAAACCGCGTAAAGGTTTAATGCGAAAAAAAAATTGAGATTTCTTTTATGCTGCATTTATAGGTAATTAAAAATTTTAATAAATACATATAAATACAAATATTAATACAAAGTTTTTGCTGTATTATAAGAAATCGATTTTCCAATAACCAGTATAGAATTTGTATAAGTATTTACGTGCACAGTTATGTAGTGAAAACCTTCGTAACTAGAGTCCCTTTTTTGTTTAATTCAGAAAAACTGAGCTACTAACCACATTTAAAACTGTTAAACTAATGTGTACCCATGTTTATATTCAGGGCTTGACATATACGGTCACCAGGTCGCCACTGGTAATCAAATTTTTCTGTCTGGCGACCAATTTATTTAATCTGGAGTTCTTTTGGTACAAAAATTGACCTAAGAATGGGTTACATACGGCATTTTTCCTCCCCCCCCCCCCCCCCCAATATTAAGAAATAAACTATATTCAAATAAAAAATATTTTAACTTTTATTTTTAATTTGGAAAAAATAAGTTCAAAAAATGTAAATTTTAAAATAATAAATTCAGAATTATTTGAGACTTCGACAAAAAATAGGCAAAAAATTGTTTTCCTGCTTCACTATTTCATCGATGACCTCTTCAACAGGACATTTGAAGCATTCGGCGATCAGCATTTCTCGAACATGTCGGTTAATTCAGCCTTTACAGTATTTTTTTTTCTTCAGAGATATATAATTCTGTTAAGTTTCATTTGAAAACTTAGTTTATATTATCTTTCTAAATTATGTAATATTCTAAACTAATAAATCTAAACTATGCTTGTTATTATTTTTTCTCAATTAAATAATAAACTAGTCGGATGTGCCAATCCCAAAACTTTCTTCTATCTCAGTCATGTTAATACTCCAAAATTCGCTATCACATCCCCAATAAAATCAATATATTTCGTCATTCTGTTTCGTCATGTTGTACGTCAGCTGCTTACGAATCGTCGGGTTTACAGGGATGCGAACAACCGATGTATACTAAACTACGAAAAGTCCGTCTGGCCTGTACCGACAGGAACAGATAGCCTCCCTATTCCTTGGTTTTACGATTTTAGCTAATTTTACTGGAAAACACGAAGGTAAAATACGTGGAACCTAAATAAAGAAGATTCAATCCCAATTCTCGTCAACATTGAATTTGAATGAGAATATCCCCAAATTAGTCCTCTTAGCCAAGTTGGCTTTATTTGTGGCAACTTATTTTGGTCGCCAAATTTGGCGATATTCGGCCAACTGTCGCTAAGTTTGGCGAGAATTTGACGTTGACGAATATAAATATATAGTGTTAAACATATAACAATAGGAACAATGGTTGCAACAATGAAAGAAAATTTGCCGAAATCATGTTAACTAAAACTCATAAATTAAACCCTTTTAGGGGTGAATTCTGCTGTCTTGTTTGAAAATGTCAGCCACCCTAAAATTTCAAACCGCTATATCTCAGCCATTTTTTAAGATAGAGTAAAAAAAAAATTGCTCCGGAATCTCCCGATCAAGGCCGAACATTTAACGAAAAAAAAGTTTTAGGATTTCTAATTTTTTTTGAATTTGCACATCTTTTTAAATTTGAAATCTTTAAATAGCTATCACAGCGCCCCCTTTCGTCGAAATATCCCCAAATTCTAATAGAACCTGATTGCCATAGCCAAAAACATAGAAAAAAAAATGTGGTTCAATTTGAAGCATAACTTCATACACTTTTCGCTGATACAATAGTGAAAATGGAACAAAAATATCGATCACAGCGCCCCCTTTCGTCGAAATAGCCCCAAATTCTGATAGAACCTGCTTGCCATAGCCAAAAACATAGAACAAAAATGTGGTTCAATTTGAAGCATAACTTCATACACTTTTAGATGGTACAATAGTGAAAATGGAACAAAAATATCGATCACAGCGCCCCCTTTCGTCGAAATATCCCCAAATTCTGATAGAACCTGCTTGCCATAGCCAAAAACTTAGAAAAAAAAATTTGGTTCAATTTGAAGCATAACTTCATACACTTTTAGATGGTACAATGAAGACGGGCAGACGGACGGACAGACATTTTGTAAAAACATGGTTTTTGGAATCGCTGACCCCTAAAACGTGTAAATCCGTCGAAAACTGGAAGTCGAAAAAAATTTCGATTACAATACTTTCTTCTATTATAGATAGAAGAAAGTAAAACATTTTGTGCTTTTTGAAAATCAATGAAGGTGTAAGGGGAAGAGGGGATATTTGTTACTGGCTATAAGATTTTATCAAATTTGTAAAGCCCTGCTTATAATAGTATTTCTTATTTTAAATTTCGTTAATACTTCCAATTGGAATTTGTGCCAAATAGAATCATTTTTTGAAACACTGCAAATTGCCCCAAGTACAACAACACCAATGTAACCTATGTTCGGTTGTTGTTGTACCTAGGGTCACTTTTTTGAAATTTACATTGTATAATAAACCGGAAACATATACGTTATACTTTTATAAAACAAATAACCATCATCAGAGAATGCAAGAGTAAAAAATATACGCGCATAAAACATGTTTAAAATTTTTTTTTTTTATGTAGAAAAATAACAAATCATAAATTATTATTATCACTAACCCAGAATATAGGAACTGTTTAAATTCCAAAAATTTTCCAAAATTCCAGCATGCAGAACCGTTTTGAATCTCCAACTATTCTTTTGTTTGTGCGATTTGTAAAGAACTTTTAGATACTTCATAAAGATTAAAGATCAGTAATATTAGATATCTATAATCAGCTAAATGTTCTTATACTAATTTATACTTCAATATATTAATATTGAAACAGTTAAATTCCATTAGCAATATCAATTTTAGAAATTAAATGCATAAATAAAATGTTACATCAATATATCAAAATATTATATCGATAAAGACTGTGTTCCTGCCCATTATTGTTGAGAATTTTTAAATGAAATTTAAAAGAGTAACAAAATGATTAACTTTTATCTAGGGCCATAAACCTAAGTAACAAGGCAATTATGTGCCAACGCGCAGCCGAGGCGGCTTCAACTTGTCTAGATGCGAAATGATAAATTGAAAATATGGGAATTTTTTCTAATCTGATTTTTGTATGATTTTTTTTTAATAGAGGCACAAAAAAGCAGAAGAATAAAAAAATGCTTTAATACTTTTGCTTTTCATTCTCCACATTTGTATCTTTTTATACCTTTTGCAGAAAGCACATATGCTTTATCAGCCTCTAAATCTAGCCACTTTTTAAAAATAATCCTGCAATTAAAAGAATATTTGTTTTTATGAATTTTTTTTAAGTGAAAAGTTTATATTTATTGTGTACTCACCAAATTATGATACTTCGAATTTTATGAAATTTTGGAGCTTTCCGATGCTGAAAACACATTTTACTAACTCTCGTAAACATACTCGGATTGCCATGTAATTTACAAATGTTATTGGAATTTACTATGGCATGTTCTCTATTGAAAATGGAGTGTGTCACGTTTATAGTTTGTTTACGGGGACACTCAAAAGAAATAAAATGCATTGCATTATGGACATAATTAATCCCATTACATTGTGGATAATGGGAAAAAATCGTGCACAATGTATTTTAATGATATTACACAATTTCAAAACATACTGAAATTGATATGTATTTCTGAAGGGCACAAAAACATAATTTCTGTAGAATATCGTGTGCAAAGCATTTATTATTCATTTACGGAGTCATTCAAAATAATTCGGTCAGATGGAGAACTACGGTCTACGGTGAAAAGTTGTTTACAATGTATTTTAATAATAGTACACTGTTTCACATATAACAAAATTTATATATATTATTGAAGAACACTAAAAGATGCTTACTGTAGAATATGACGTGCATATAAATTATAGTTTGTTTACAGAGACACACAAATAGTTTTGTTATTATATTGTCTATGAGCGATAACAGATAAAGATGCGTTTTTAGATGTAGTGTGCGTTGTTACGTTTATTTAATTTTTTGCAGACTACGTAGTGTGTATAAATTCTATAGATCATATACAGGGCTATACAAAATAATTCGTAAGCATTACTTTTTGTAAGGGCGAATTGCTTAAGGGTATTTTTTTAATTGAGTTATGCATTTTCCAGCTGAACTATATTTACTACAGTAAGAGATTTATGTAGAATATAAATAAATTCATATACAGGGCTATGCAAAGAGCCGGATACATTGCCGTCTATAGATGATAATTTCTCAGTCGTGCTGTGCGTTTTTTCCTGGATTAAATGTTTATTTAATATTTTATTTATTTGAGGCCTGTATAAAAATCTATAGGGCAGTACAAAATTATTCGAGTCTTTTTCCGTCTATTGGTGGAAATTTATGAAAGGGAATTTATGAAAGGGAATTTCTGAAAGCAACTGTGTTATGCGTTTTGTAACTAAGCTAAGTTTTAGTACACAATAGAATGTATAGACAGATGTATAAATCATACACAGGGATGTTCAAAAGAATACGAGGACATTTCCAGTTAAAGACAGCAATTGCTGAAATCTGGTTTCCATTGCAGTAATCTGGACAGTGTTTCATAATCTATGCTTGACGCATGATTTTTCTTTCTTGTTATATTAATCATTCAAACTAGTTTAGATAAAATAACTCTTTTTATTTATGGTTTCCTTTTAAATAGTTGGACTGCATGAGAGATTCGGTGGACGAAGAGGGCCCGCATCTAAAAAATGAAAACAAGGGTACATCGATGCGTAAAGCCTCCACCCACCGCCCTCTATCACCAACCAGCTCTGAGGAGGTTGAAGAGCTCATCCAACAGTCCATCGAGATCGAGACCAACAAGAAGATGAGGAAAGACCATCTACACTGGTTTAGTCTCACCTTCAAATCTGGAGATGCTGAGACGAAGGTACGCTCTGGAACATGGACGCTCGCAAGGAGGGGGGGGGGGAAGGCAAGGGTGGACAGTTGCCCTTTTCTGGATTATCAAACTTAACTAAATTTTCTTTTTCTCTCATGATTTTGAAAAAATAACACACTTATTCTTCTCAAATGACTTGAAATAAGTAAACACTGCCTACGTAGCACAAAATGGTTAGGCCAATGTTTGATTAATTATAGAGTCCTAAGGTTGCCCAAAGGTAAGAAATGCCCACATTGACGTATCATTGGCCAACGAACCATATCAACAAAAGCCCAACGATCTATTTCCACGAAAGCCTTACATTCTAGTCCCACAAAGACCCGTCGATTTATTCCACAAATGCGTAACAGATTGTTCTAATAAAGGTCTAACGGCAATAACCCAGCAATCATCCTACAAATTTGGATGATCGTTAAAATACGAAAATTTCCAGGACATGTTATTGCTTACCGTCTGTAGATGGCACAACATGAAAATTTTGGGTGGTACTAAGCAAACTTCTTGATTTTTTTTCTTAATGAAAAGAAAATAAGATAATTACATCTAATATAAAAAAAAATAATGTGTCTCGGGAACTTCTGTATGTATTATTTCACTACACGCATATTCAAACCCATGGAAATAATTATTTTATATTTCTTTTTAACTAAAAAAATCTAGGGGACTACTTAGTTCTTGCTCTCACTTTTTGTATTCTGACACATTCAAACGATGGGAACATGTCCGGAAAAATTTTCAATTTTAACAGCATTATCTTAAATTTGTAGTTTAAGTGGTAGATTATTGTTGCGTGAAATCCAACATAAAGTATAACTCTTTAATGTCTTATTTTTTTAGACTAATAATTTAATACACCAGACATGTTTAAATCTTGTACAAAAAGTGATATCACGGACTTCTTAAAATTATTGTACATTCAAAAATTCCTTACAATCTGAAAATACATTATACCTATTTCACTAATTTTTTTTTTATCTTATTGTCAACTTGTAAGATAATACTATCAGATGAGCATATTAAAGAATAGTAAGAAGGATGTATTCATACCTTGGTTCAAAATTGGATTCGATCTTTCGCATACAATCCACCTCAAACTATCCTTTCTTGGAATAACTGCAAGACCTTTCAATGGAGCACTAATGTAGACGATCTTTTACAGAAAAGACGTAATGGATCTATGTAGCAGTAATTAGTAGAGAAACTCATAATTTTTTCATGACTGTAGACTACATCTTCTAGAAGAAATTAAATGTTGAGTATTTATCAGTCGTGTCTAAATTTAAGAAAGATGGAACGAAGAGAGTCCCCTAAAAAAGTAATAAGCTTTTTAGCATAAATAGCTTTACTGCGATATCAGTGCATATCATAATAAATATAGACTGAGAGCATCTAATCCTTTGCATCATGCACAACTTTCTATCTCAGCAACAGTTTCGGTAACACTGATTACAAACTATCCATCTTGCTTATGGAGAATACAACGTTAAACTTCGAGATTTCCAAAAATAATTACAAAATTTTCCGTTAGAAACAATATTACGGCTTCTGTGGCTTTACAAGACAAAGAAAACGAGTGAAAAGTCTTTGAAAGCGTTCAGAGAGTTTTATGCTAGCGCAAGTGATACAGCAACAAAACTGGACTGAATTGGATAACCAGACAATCAGCAAATTTGAAGGCGCTTAATAGCCACATATGGGAAAAAAAGTGCAAAAAAACTGGAAAAAGTGGAAAAATATTTTAAAACGCGTCTTACAAAAAATTTTAAAACCAGGTTTAGGGAAAAAAAATTGAAATGGAATCATTTTAATACGGAAAAGCTAAGAAACAAGGCGTAGAATTAAGGAATTTTAGTTAAAATGAAATCACATGAGTTAAAATGAAATCACATGTGTGAAAATCAAAGGAAGAGATACTATAAAAATACAAAGAAATTTTACTACAAAAATTAAACAAAATAAAATGAAAATGCAAATATTGAAAAAATATTAATATCTTATGGATTCGACAGAGAAGCTTCATAAAAATAATTCATAGTAAAGATATGTTATTTCGTCAAATATTGTCAGCATTAAACATAAAAATGAGAATATTAAGCGCCTTATAACATACAACAAAAAACAATAAATATGAAAAAATAAGGTATCCAAAAAATAAATTTTGATGCATCTGTAATAGCTAAAAAACTAAAAAAATAGTAGGTTCAACTCACCAGTAAAAAAGGGTATAGTAATGATTAAATTAGATGCAAAGTCCTCACTCTCTGCTAAAGGCTATGCTGAATCATGAGGGAAAATGAATAATAAAAAGAGTGATGAGCTATTAGCTGGTGCTGCCATCTATCTTTAAAAAGAGGAACTATACTTTATAGATTAAATTATTATTGTAAATGCAGATATAAATCGATTTGAAGATTAATGGGAGGATAATATTGTAGTAAACAAAAATTAATAATATTAATTAATATTGAAAGCTAAATGTAGGTAATTACTTAAAATTTGAACAGATAAAGAAAATAATATTAAATAATCATATATAGAGAAAAAAAATAGAGACCAAGAATTTTGGTAGGAAAAATAATTATTACATTTTTTATTATTAATTTATCATTTATATATTTATGATAGATTAATATTAAAAAAGTAATATTTTAAAGGGGTGAAAGTATATAGCAATGTATGAGGAGTCACTCTGTATAATATAGAATGATAAATGATTGTGTTAATATACTCGTATATTAACCTACTGACCTAACAGGATCAATTCCTTTTCTTGTGCAGTTCCACCAGATTCGAGATCGTGTTTTCCGTTCCAATACAACTTGTGCCTTTGTCGTGTGGATCTGCATTGCTGTGACTCAGATCATCATGACACCCAAGTGAGTAGCTGATATTTTTCTCACAAATATGTCACATTTTGCCTACACTAAGCAAACGGTGAACTTCGAAAATGAACAAACTTTTAACGACATTCAATTTAATAAAAAGGTTAAAAAAGAATTTTTTTTTAATCAGTGTTTGATTTAAATTTTCTTTTGATAAATTATTTATATGCATCTTAACACCCTTGCAAGTGCATCGTACATGCAAAAAAGAATTTGTTCGTCCCGTTACTCAAAGCTTTTGGATACCGCTAATTTTTTATTGTAATCTTCGTTTTATTTAATGACTGAATAGTTTTTTGATTAAATAAAGTGAATATTTTAATTTATAAAATGTGAGTTTTGTGGATAAATTTAATGTATTGTGTTAAAAGAAAAATACTATTAAGGTGTTAAATTAATCGAAGTGTGATTTCAATCCATCCATGGTTTTACCTAATTTTACCCATCTTTGAAATTCAGGCTAACCAATTTTTTACAATCCCTTCCATATTAATCAAACACGTTAATTGTTTTATGGTTTTATGTTTAGATTAAAATAAATGACTATCCGTTTGTAAAACAATGATTAATTACCAAAGTTAAAGTCCTCCATAAAAGCAAAAATCGAGAAAACTTGCGTTTTTTTCTTTTAATTTTAGTAATATAATTTACGTAAATCAAATTAAATGCACATACTTCTATACATTTATAATGATGGCCTATATTAAAGTGATCATTTTTTTCCATCATTTATCGAATGGGGGGAGGGTTGTGAAAACAGTAAAAACCCTTAACTTCTGAACTATGATACGTATCGAATCCGTTTAAAGTTATTATTACTTCTAGGAAAAGGGCCGAAAATTTATGTATGACAGATTTTTGATATCTTAAAAATGGGCCCAAGGGGGGAAAAAATTAGGTTTTAAGAATAAAAAAATTCATAACTTCGTCAGTTCACAAGATATCAAATCCGCTTAGATTTATTATAAATCCTCTTAATATTATCCACCACTTTTATACTGACAAGTTTTTTTATAAGAACAACCCTTACAGCAAAAAAAAATTTAAAACAAAAAAATCTCTGCCGGCTCCACCGACAAATTCATTTAGATTTCGAAGTGGGCGGTCCTAACTGCTGCATCATGGCAAAAATGTCATTTCTTCTGTGATTCCCAACAAACAGGAGCCCCACGGTCTGCATCTTCGAAATCTACCTGGACCTGTAGGCCGAGCCGTCAGGGATTTTTTTTTTGTCTTCAACTGGTCAAAATTCACCTGTCACTTCTGGGGGGTTCATTTCAAGGCAGAGATCTCCTTCCTTAAAACGTTTGGATTTGTTTCAAACTCTTCGTGCACTACTCTTAATGTGGCCTCCAACTGCACGAGTTTTGGGGACAGTTTCATTGATTTAAAGGCCTAGTTAAAAATCACGCCTTAAGATGCATAAATTTTCAACATTTGTATCACTCTTTACGTAACCTAAATATAAAAGAAAGAAGCCTGGATCATTATAGAATATAGAGCGACATGTATTCTCTGAAATAACCTTTTATATTCAACAATAGGGGTGATAAAGTACCCGCTACAGGCTTAGGTATAAAAGCGTTCAAAAAACGAAAATAAAATACATCCTAATAAAACTAATCCCTTTTGAAACGATGAATTACATGTAAAAAAAGTATGTTATAATCTAATTATTGGGCCATCAGGAAAGTTCTGCAGTTTTTCAAAACGAAGCGCGGTTTGATCAAGTTATTTTGCTACTGTTTATAAGAAGTAACTTGTAATGACTCAGATACATACATTCGGTATTCTTTTCTTGAGCTGCATAATTCTCGTTTGCGTTGTGGCATAATTTTTGTTTCAGTGTAATGCTAACTACGGAGAACCAAAAAGTTCATTTTCGTCATATTATGCTCTTTTATATCAAAAAATGCGAAAAT
Source organism: Maratus michaelseni (assembly GCA_963931845.1). Taxonomy (NCBI): domain Eukaryota; kingdom Metazoa; phylum Arthropoda; class Arachnida; order Araneae; family Salticidae; genus Maratus; species Maratus michaelseni. Next base: position 222,742,087 of record OZ007587.1, on the reverse strand, counting down.
GCTAGTCAGACTGCTCGTAAAATTTGTGATCTATATGGATAAGTACTGTTGCAGATTACACAGTTGGTTTGAGAAGTTTAAGCGCAGACATTTCAGCTTTAAAGATGATGACCGCTCTGGACGACATCATCTGTAAAAGAGGGCCTCTTAAAAGAAGATATCACTGAAAATCCACGTTATATAATTCAGGAGCTATCACACAGACTAAATATTCCAAAAAGTACAGTGCATGATCATTTGATAGCTTCTTTTAAGAGGTCCTCCTTTTACAGATGATGATGGTCGTCCAGAGCGGGCGTATTATCTTCGAGGTTGAAATTTCCGCGCTTAAACTTCTCAACTCACCTTCGAACTGAGTCATCTGAAACAGCACTTTGTCCTTATACAGTACAAATTTTACGAGTAGTCTGACTAACATTTTTACCTTAATTGAAATAAAAGAATCTATTCTTAGCGCTGCACTGAAACAAAACTTATACCGCAATACAAGCGAGACTTATGCAGCGCAATCAGAAATAAACGAGTGTATCTGGGTCATTTAAGGTCACTCATCAGCGGTAGCAAAATAACTAAACTAAACCGCACTTCCCTTTTTGAAAAACCGCAAAATTTTCCAGATGACCCAATACAATAGCCATGCTTAAAATGTAAAAAAAATAATTGGTTTCTATAACATAGGGCAAAGTAACGATGTGATCTAAGGAAGAAATGTGTATTTTTAATTAAAGGAAAAAGCCTCTTTGTGCATTTCAATCAATGAACTTATTCCGAAATTTCCCTCTTTAATTTATTAAAATAACGGAGAAAATTTTATTTTGATTAATATTCGTTTATAATTCATAGTAATAAAGTTTACTTTTTAATGAAACGGCCAGATCTTAGACGAATGTAGCATATTGTCCTCAAATACGATATCCTATGATAATCAGAGATTTAATTAAAATATATTCACAGGATGTATTACTATGCAAAATGGCCAATGGGTGTAACCTTGTATACAACTTGTGCCATTGATGAATTCTAGCACAGTAATAAATATTTTCGAAGTAATTATTCGCTATTAGGGCTCAAGGTTTGTTATATAAGATCAATTTTGCAAATCCTGTTGCATTTTAGAATAATATGATGTTCTCATAAATAAAGATAGGCATGTAAAATCGAATAATAGACAAGTATCTAATTAGTGTGAAATTGTTGGTACTATTTGACATACAAGATTCATACATTTATTAACATTATGCTTAGACATAAATGTATAAGCTATTATGCGTCTTGAGGGATTTCAATGGAAAACAAAGAAAACAGAAATATGCAGATAAAACTAGTTTTGCATTATAGTAATAGCAATTAACATTTTATGTCATTGTAGTTTTGTGTAGTTGAATTTGCATGACATAGAGTATAAATCTGAATAGCTTTATATCACGTAGAATTATTAATTTAAATACTGAAAATAATGGAATACATAATAAGTCATCCTATTTATATCAAAGTATGTAAACTATTTCAGCAGTTATATCATATCACTATGCTTTGTAATGTAAATGATTAAATATTTGCTGTTTTATTTCATTTCGTAATTCTGTAGTATTATCAAATATTTCAGAATGTGCTTAAATGCTTAAATCAGGCTGGTAATAGCACAAGGGTACTAAGTGTTGTTGACAAATGTACAATAAATCAAAGTATTGTCAAAGATGTGAAAATTCAAAAGGAATTAATTAGTAATGGAGTAAAGTTTTGTTTGAATTGAATAAATAAAGTAATAACAGAATACATTACATTTCTTGAAATATTTGTCTGGAACAAAATTTATATGTACACAAGGCTTAAAACATATTTTTAAAAATATTTGAAAAACTTTATTGGGCTCCAGACAAAAATATTTTCAGTGGAAAAGTGGTGGATTTTTGAATGTGCCTAAATATTGTAAAAGGTATCCGCTGGAAGGGATAAATATTTCTTCACATGTTATATTTTTTAAATGAATTTTTTCTCACGCCGATAGATAGTCAAAAAAAGCTTTAAAAAAATAAACAGCAACACATACTAATACCAGACCGTCATCACACCTGCTAAACGGATTGCTTAACATGCATATATATATATTTTTTTTTTTACTTTTATGAAGAGAAAAGTTGTTTTATATAATTTGTCTTCAACTATTATGTAAATATTATTTATTTAATATTTTAGTAATAACACATCAGCGTTTTATCACACGTCATTGCTATCGTAAAGGATAGAAAATCGAAATTTATCAGAAATCTGCGAAATAGTAACGAGATTTAAAAATTATTAAATGCTGGACATTAAACTAAACTGCGTTTTCATGATTTAAGTTTATTTATTTATTTTTGGTAAGTTTTAATAGATTTATTTTTTAAGACGGACCGCCCTGAATAATCGTCATGGAATGCCCAATGCATATTCAAGGGGAACCCCCAAACTACGGAAGTACTAACAGAAAATCGCGATTATGAATTGACACACCGGAAATTTTTAAAAGAAATATTCTTCAAGTAGAATACATAAAAGCGCAGGACGGAAGGTAGGACTGACTAGCGCCGATAAAACCGTATCGACTTCACTCATTGCTTCAAGTATATAACAATCAAAATTTGCAACTACGGATTGGCCTGCTGCAGTGGCGAAAAGTATGTAAGAACCAGCAGTTAGTTACATCATATACAAAATTTTTAGGAGTTCTAGAAAACTGTTGTATAAATAACTATAGCACTAAAAACTAAAACTATAGTATCCACTAAAGAAGGCGTGCAATATTTTGAATTGCCCCATGAGTTCAAAATCCACCGTCCGTCACTGACTTGGCAGGCATACTCGCCAGGTTGCGTTTAGGCAGCGCGACTGTTTGTGTTTAGTATTGTAGATGACATTTTCTTCCGAATGATACATAAATTTTGATAAGTTTTTCGAAGTCTCTTCCGGGTTATATCAATATTACATCTGCAGATTGAAAACCTTGCAAACGATGAAATAACAATATGAGTTTTCTAAATGAATTGCGTACACATGCGAAAGACGTAAGTTCTCAAGTCTATAAACTCTCCAATATTTTTTGTATGATATTCCTAGAATCTCCAAGTTCAGAATACACGTTCAATTATCATATGGTGGTCATAATCACAAGAAATGGATCCCGCGAAATTTGTAACTTCGCCACGAAAGATAAGAAATTATAGGCAATCACGTCCAGGATGGACTGGGAAGAACAACAAAGCTCCAGTCTATTTAGAGTTACCCAGGATGCACCTATACTTACTTACACATAAAAGTCTCGTACGTTACATCTTATACGTTAGAATTTCACCGGGAGACTTTTTTGAAAATTATATAAATATATTTTTTAAATGTATAATTTTAAATTTTAAGCATATATAATTTTTCATGTAACTGCTAAACGGATTGCTTAACATGCATATATATATTTTTTTTTTTTACTTTTATGAAGAGAAAAGTTGTTTTATATAATTTGTCTTCAACTATTATGTAAATATTATTTATTTAATATTTTAGTAATATTAAATGTGTTTTTACAATCATTTGTGACCTCAAACAAAAATCAGGGGTCGAAGCGGTCTCTTTTTTTCTACTACTTTTCCAAACAATAATCTTCGTGGTAGATTTCATTTGCAAGAAAAATGTACTAAGAAGTAGATTTCTAAAACATTGCAAGAGAAGTCTAAAGCAAAATTTATTGTTTAGAATTTTTATTAACTAAAAAAATTTAAAAAAGATCTCTGAGCACTGAATTCTTTTTTTTTTTTTAATTTTCAAAATAAAAAATAAATAAATAAATAAATAAATAAATAAATAAAATAAAATAAACTCAAGCCAATTTATTTAAAATATAATAAAGTAAAGTTGTACACTTTAAAAAGAGTAAGATATGAAAAAATCGATCTCTGATATTGATTCCATCTTAAGATTCTGAGTGCAACATAAATTGCAAAATAATTTTTAATACAAGCATCGCACCAAGACAAGAAGTTTACGCTATTTAATTCTCAAAACTGTATATTTTATTTTAAATTTTAATCATTAAAAAATGGATTTCTTTTGCGATTTTGTAGCTCCCGACTTTCTTGATGTTTTCATAAGTTTGGAAATTGGAAACTGAGCACCATAAGTAAAAACTAATAACTGAGTAATAATAATTATTTCTTGCACAGATATGCCTTATATTGATTTCCGAATATTTCTCATGTGTAACTTTTCAGGTCTTTGGTGGTGATTATTTCGGTATTCCTGACAGTGACGCTCTTCCTCGTGGCCACTTTCGCAGCTGTATCAGCCTCGACAGCTCTAGCACCATCGGCTGGATGGGCTCGTGTACTGGGTTCTGCCCTGGATAACAGAAGACCTCTGAGAAATGCGATTTTTTGTGCCATAGTTGCAGCTATAGTACTTGGTGCTACTGCTAATTTGGTATGTACAGTCCTATCACACCAAAATAAATACTGGTATGCTGTAGTCGCCACAAAATTTGTCTCAATAACAAAATCCTATTTTTTTAGCCTAAAAATTTTTAAGTTTCTTTTCGAATCCAAAGCCGCCTTGCTCAGTGTTTTAATAAAAAAGATTACAGTTCTGCAAGCTTTTGTTTGCATTAACCGTAGAAACGTCAATACCTCTTCCGAAATTTTTAAATGCGTTTTTCGCAAAATGACGTTTCTAAATTGTTGGGCATTGAAGAAAAGTTAGTAATTAATCTATCAACTTCAAATGTAGAGTGAAGCTACATGAGACATGTACCGTGTGACCAGATTTAAAACACCCATGCTCTGATCTCCCTGCATATCGAACTACTAAGTGTAAAGGCTTCAAATTTTGTACATACTATTCAAGATATGGGAAAACGGATTCCGCATAAAAGATTTTTAGTTCCATAAACACCGATAGATGGCACTGTACAACAGAAAATATGAAAAAATTAGACAAAAATAATAAAAAATATACGCGAAATGAATTTTTTCCTTATTGAATTTCTATTACCCTTATGGAAAAAAATTAAAATAAAAAAGCAAAGAAGCATAAACTGCCATTGTAAGTGCACTTTCACACTAGGAAATATCATTCTTACCAGTGATGGCTGTCATGCTGCCAGACCGCGCTTTGCTTGTGAAGCTCTTTTATGAAAACAAAGGAAATGTTGCAGCTGCACGTCCAGAGTTTCGCTAACTTAAGAATTTGCACAAATGAGCATTTCTTCCACAAGCTTTCAGGAGAATGATGGCTCGATTTGTGAAAACTGGATATCTAACTCTGTGTACAGCAGTTTCTTCAGCAACGTTACACTAATGACAGAGTAATCAGTCGTACGTTGCTGAGAACCTGGCCATCTCATTCTCCGGATCTTAATCCGTGTGATTTTTTTCTATGGTTGCACTTAAAAAGTCTTTTTTATCGAGGACGTCTGGTAATCTTGGTAGACTTGAAAGAGTTTATCACTCTGTATCTGAGAAGCCTCTCAATCGACCAGTTACGAACCGCAGTTGAACAAGCTATCCACAGAGTGCAGATTTTATATCTTGAAGGAGAGAACCATAGTGAGTAGCATTCCCTGCGTTGATTAGGTCCTTGTCACATGAATGTTTGATACGTTCAAATATAATGTGTTTTAAATGTGTTTTTTGTGTCTTTTCAGCATATGTACAGCACTTTCTATCGGTGATTTCTGTAACTAAACATATTTTCACATAATCTATTTTCCCAATGTCTTGAATAGCATGTGTACAAAATTTGAAGCTTATACACCGAGTAGTTCAATATATAGAGAGGTCGGAGTATGGGTGTTTTAATTCTGGCCAACCATGTACTTGTCGTGTGCACCATTAAATTTTAAACTAAAAAATTTGTCGTATTTTAACGGGTGTTACACCAGCATCCCTTTTTAAATAGTGCAGTTGTGTTATTATCGGTACTGTGTATGTCTGTTCACTAGGTTTCTGAAGCTTAATGCCCTGTTATTATTAAAATCTCTATTCCTTTACACGCTCACTCATGAGGTAGAGTACAGTTCAATCATCCTACAAATTATGAAAAACTTCCGATAACGCCACTCTGTTTCAAGATATTAATATAATACCATAAACTGATCAACTTGTGTACCCATATTAACAAATATGACTATAAAGTTTTAATAAATTTCTTTCAATTTAATCGTAGTTACAGCAATCCTTTAAGAATTAAAAAAAAATCATAGCATAGCAGGGGCTTCTTTTGGATAATAAAGCCGATATTAGGTCTACATATATATGAAAGGATAAAAAGTAAATTTTTGGTATATTAAAAAATAAAAATAAAAATTTTAAAGTTAAAATCCCCAAAACATTTTCTCTAACATGCAAAAAACCAATAATTAAAACTAATTTACCAGTCATAAACATCTTAACCATAAATTTTAATCAGCTCTCATCAACATGACAGTTATTATGACCCAAGAATGTAATCAAAGTAGATATTTCCCATCAGAATTGTATCATAATATTTCATAATCTAAACGTACTGAGTTGTTCTTGTGATGCATGATTATTTAGGAAACAAATTATAAGCAATATATTATTATTGCAGTCCAAAATTACACTTACATCATAAATTTCAATTATTTTTCCTCAAAATGACGGTTATTGCATTCAGATCAAGAAATCAAAGTAAATTATTATGTTTAAGATATAAATTCAAAATTATTGTCAAAATAAAAAAAATAAGGTTTATATTTTAGGTTGTAAATCCTAATTAACTTTTGTTTGTTTGGCAGTTATTAATATGATTGCTTCATAAATAACCATTAACATTAAATTTAGAAATGGCTGTTGTTGATGCAGTTGGCAAAACCTATCGCATCATAAGACCGCATTAATCAAGCCTTCTATCCAATTAAAAGTAAATCCACGCCTATATTTCATTAGTCCGCCCTCTGCTGGAGAATAGAAGAAATTCCAAACAAAAACAGTGAGCAGGGATTTTTCGGGAATTTTTGAGCCTTTTTACCAATTACTCAAAGAAATTATGGCCGCTCGGCTGTCCTGAAAATTAACTGGCTAGGCTCAGTACTCCTAAATATGAGCCTGTAACCTCATCAGACTTTCAAGCTTATCCTGGGTCTGACTTGCCAAAAGATCATACTGTGACTTTGGGACAGTGGCATATAGCCACTGTCCCAAAGTCACAGAAGATTTTCTAATATCACACCGGAATATTTATTTATACACAACAAATCATGGTCCATTCCCGTCATACATTTATCTTTTTGGGCAAGCACCATCTCCATACTGCACATGTGGCAAACGAGGAGACGCCACTCACTACATTCTTAACTGCCCTCTGACATCCGCTTTCCACATAAAAAAACCGGCTTCACTGAGAACATCGGTGTGGTTTCATCATGTCCTTAGTACTCCAAACTTAAAACAAAAAATCATAGAATGTGTACACCTATTGGAAAAAAACCAACAACTTTTTCAGATGCCTCCAGCGCATTTATTAGGAAACATCCAGTCCTCAGATGACGAAGAATAAAATTGTTATAACAGTGCTCCCAAAAATCAGTGAAAAACTATAAACTCAAAGCTCAAAAGACTTCAATTAATCTAGAAACGTTGTAGACTAATAATCACCGAACATTTCAATACATAGACTATGCCTACACCATAAAAAGACTTAAAATCATCTGTAAAAACTTTTAAAATATATTTATAGACTATGTCCGCATCATACAAAGACTTAAAATCATTTGTAAAAACTTTTAAAACATATCTGAATTGTATATATATCATTGTAAACTTTCAATTCAGTACTATGTAAAAGCCTAATGGCCTATTGGCCTCATTTGTATTTTTTTTTTTTTAATAAACTTGCCAAGCAGGGCTTGTAGAGCTTAAGCCGCATGGTAGGCCACCCTGCTTGGTTGAATCTGAATCTGAATCTGTATATAAAAAAGAATAAAGTCAGATCCCAGGAAAAAACTTTGTCTTTATTCAGTCACGACTACACTAAGTGATAGGAAACCTGAAGGAATCAGGATATGACATATATTCCAAGATGAAAAAAAAAAGTAGATGTCTGCGAAATTCCTTACATATATATTTATTCTAATAACTCAATTATAAAATTTGGTACATCTATACTCAACAGGAACTGAGATACAGCAATAATGTCCATCCAAAAAGCATAGCAAAGCAGCATTCCTTATTAATTCGTCAAACACAAAATTTGAATCTGTACACTTTTTCATATTAAGTATCTTACATATTAAGATTGGTGCAATTCCATCCCATAGATCATCCAGACAAATCGCAAGTCATCCAGATCAAACGTATACAACAAGCACTTGCATCGTGCATAGCAGCATCACTTTACGTCTATGTCCACCTAAATATAAAGTTTAAGGGAATTCCGTGCATTAATTCTTTTGTTACAACACCAAAAAATTTAGTGAAATACATAGACAGACATCAGTCCAAAAATAACAGAGCCATATTCAGGACATTCTAAAACGCGTAAATTCATCAGAAATCGCAAACGAAAATTTTCTTGAATCCAATACGTTTTCCTTATAAATATAGAAGAAATCAATGTTTTAAATTTGTAGCATGCACGAAAATTTTACAAGAATATTTAATTAGTAGAATCAATACGTACTTTCATTTCCTTTCATTCCAGGTTTTTGTTACTCTCTAATTTTATAAACATAGTCGGAAGAAAATGTTTAGTTTTTCAGAAATATGTTTCTGTTTAGGTAATTTCTCTGGATCTTTGAATGACAGAAGGTTTGAACGCAAATGTATATAAATTTAAAGAATTCAATATTCATGTATGTTTCATCTCTACATTTAAGGTTCTTTTATCATCCTTTAAGTAAATTGAAAAGTGTAACTATGAAAAAAAAAATTACAATTTAAAAGTTCAGAAGAAATATCAAGCAACTTAATGTTTATATAAGCAAGTACTAGATCATAAGCTAATCAAAATAATTGATTAATTATAATGAAGATTTGGTAATATATTTTCTTCGCTTGTGAAAGGAATTTTAAATTTTTCAATTAATAACCACTTATCAACTGAATCTACAAATAAGTAACCTATTTTAAAACCAGCATGCTGTGTTCACCACAAAACTTTCTTCTATATAAATCAAATCAATTAAATGATTTAAATAGTACAAGAAATTACATCGATTTAGAAAAAATTTTATGTATATAAACGCATAATATTGTTATTGGGATTGTGGACAATGAAGACTTTTAATGCAAGAAAAACAAATTTATTGACTTCAAACAATCTATTCCCACAATGAGGATGCTAAAGGTTAGGTTCGTTTAATTGTGTGTAAATATAAGCATTGCATTTTTTAAACAAATCATTGAATTTCGGCACCCCTTCTTTGATGTCTGGAACCAAAATTGAATGATATCTACTCCCATTTTCAGGATGCTAAGCGTGAAGTTTCGTTGAATTCTGTGCATTTATACTGGTAATATGAGCATCGCATATTTCGAACAAATGATCGAATTTCGGCACCCCTATTAGATGACCGCAACAAAATAGAATGACAATCTATTCCTATCATGAAGATTCTAAATTTGATGTTTCGTGGAATTCTGCGTGCATAAACTGAAGATATAAGCATCACATAAATCAGCGCCAGTCCACATGAGGATGGAACTTCATATGAAATATCATCATATTCCACGCAGTAGTTCGCGAGTTAGAGCGTCCACAAAATTTGTGTCACATACAGGCATATACACAGACTCGCGAACAGACATTTTCTAAAAACAGTTCAATCGTGTTAAGAGCCTTCTAAAATGTATAAATCCGTCAAAAACCGGAAGTCGAAAATTTTCACAAATCCAATACAGTAACCCCTCGATATATCGCGCCTCGGTATATCGCGCATTTGGCTATTTCGCTCTTTTTTTAGTTGTCCCGGGATAAAAGAATATACGGAATAGTCAACGGCATTTCTCCCTTTTCAGAATTTGAATGAAATTAACCAGCATTTAGTCTTTCAATATTCCAATCAAAGAAAAGGAGTTCAAGATGTCAATCAGTTAGGCATGGACATTTCTGTAAACGATGCGAATGAATGAATACATTTTGACGACAATGAACCCATATTTCAAAATTTGACTGACGCAGAAATTATTTCTGCAGCTCAAGGAGATAATAGTTCTATCGTCCAAGATGGGAACGATGAGGAGGAAGTATCTGATCTGACGAGGATTTAGTAGCTGCAATGAGCAAAGCTCTTCAGTTTCTCGAAAAAACATATAAAACTTTTGAAACGTCGTAATCTAAGAATATAACTGAAATGCAATTAGTTCATTTTCGTTCTTTAATTTCCAGTGGTAAGCAGATAATCAAATAAAATCAAAAACAAACAACTCTGGATTCTTAATTTCAAAAAATACTAAAAATGTAAGTAAAAATGTGTAACTGTATAAAATAATACGGTTTTGTATTTTTTAACGTTTTACCATCTTTTTTGTGTTGAACATGTACACTGCAAAAAAAAAGTGTTCATTTTACAGTATAATACTAGCACCCCAGATGTGCGCGGTAGTGTACTACTGCTTATTTTACTGTTTATTACTGTTAATTTTACGGTATAATACTGGCAGCTGGAGTGCCAGTATTATACTGTAAAATAAAATAAAAAAATTTGCAGTGTAGCTTTTTTGAACCAGTGTTAAATCGAAAACCTACCAGCTTAATTTAGGGATCTTTATTTCCAATTTATAAACACTCTTCTTTGCACTCCCTCGTTATATCGCTCTCCTTGGTGTATCGCGCTTTTTTCTTATCTCCCAAGTAGCACGATGTATCCAGGGGGTTACTGTACTTTCTTTCTTGTATTGATAAAAATAAAGTAAGAATGTTAAAAACGCCCTAAAAACCTCATTTAATTTTTTTTTACATTGATTTAAATATATGTTGTGATAAAGATATTTGATTCCTTTTTCCATGCTTTTTATTTTCAGTTTGCATGTGACGCAGTATTAATTCATAATAAAAGCCCAAAGGAAGCATCTTCAGACAATGATTCGACGCTCTGTAGAAGTCCAGAGGTTGGATTTTTTTCTTTACTTTCTATAAAACTTTGTTTGCTTTTTGCTGTTTTTCAAGACTAAAGTCTCAGAGACGCATTCATATTTACTTATAAATATTACTAATAAAAACTTCCGAGTCCAATTTACTTTAGGTAACACAGCTGAAAAAAAAAAATAGTAACGAATAACCAAACTCATAAAAGAACATACGGAAATCTTTGCTTCTTTGGTACGTTTAGACATTTTGGTTAAAATAATTCAGCTGTCCAATTGACATAACCAAATTTATTAATGATATTATTATTCTAAAAAGTTATGTATTGTAACCTATAAAAATTTTAACAGAAATCGATTTAAAGAAGCTTTAACCACTTAGCAATTTTTCCCGAATATGCTCAGGCAATATTTTTCGACACTAGTCGATTGATTTGTCCATAAAACTCAAAAGACACATCTTCAGACATCTTCATCTTTGCAGAAGTCCATAGGTTGGATTTTTTTTTCTTTCTATAAAACTAGTTTGCTTTTTGTTGTTTTTCAAAACAACTGTTTTGCTGTTTGTAGAGGCGCATTCATATTTATTTATAAATATTACCAATAAAAACTCCGAATCCAATTTTCTTTAGCTAACACAGCTGAAAAAAAAACAGTAACGAATAACCAAACTCAAAAAATCATACGAAAATCTGTGTTTCTTTGGTACGTTTAGACTTTTTGGTTAAAATAATTCAGCTGTCCAATTGACATGACCAAATTTATTAATGATATTTTATTATTCTAAAAAATTATGCATTGTAACCTATAAAAACTTTAACAGAAATCGATTTAAAGAAGCTTTAACCACTTAACAATTTTTCCGAATATACTCAGGCAATATTTCTCGACACTAGTCGATTGATTCGCCCATAAAACTTTTGCTTCTTTGCAGCTGTGAATAGAAATAAGCACAAATTAATAAGTTCAATACTTGTAACAATTTTGATTGCTGCTTTGAATTTCTATAATCGATTTTGATATAAATTTATTTATCGAAAATGTATTTATTTCAATTTTTTACGCAAAAGCTTTCTGAAACCTTTAAGAAATTATTTGACATATTTTTCTAGATGAGTATTATGTCACATTTAATACATTTATGTATCCGATTTTACTCTAAACTTTCTCGTTTAACTGAAATATGTGATTAATCAAGATTTTTTTTCCTGCTATTTTTTGTACCTTAACTTGTTTTTCTTGAAAACTAATGAGATGAAATGAAATCTGGTAGTACTTAATTTCTTTTTACTGTATTGTTGCAGACAACTGATACAAAATTAAATCCAAATCGTGGTAACATTTTAAATTTGCTAATAAAACCTTCACTTTTTGAACTTTTTAAAAAGTAATTTAAAGTTTTCTTGATGTTGTCAATTGATTATCTTTATCTTTAGTAATCATTTAGTAATGACAAAAAGTAATTTTGAAAGTTATAAACGTATAGTTTATATTTTTTTATTATCCCCTAAAAGTGCGAGTCCTATTCCATGAACTTTTTGTTTAAGGGTGTTGTTAAGTCAGATCTCTAACTTCCCTTCTTCAAGGGGATCTCAAATACTCTTCTTAAAGGATGTCTTTTTCTTTTTTTAGTTAACAAAATACTTCTAAAATATATACTTCATTATTTTTGAAGTGTTAAAATTAGCTCGTCAGCTTTGCTAATATTTTAGCATGTAAAATATTAAATTAAGCATATGATTTTGAAATATTTTATCAACTAAAAAAGAAAGAGGTGTCTTTTAGAAGAGTACACCGAAAGAATATTTTTTAAATATGGATTTTCTGAGGAGATATCTTAAAAATATGAATGCATTCTATGCCCATATGTTCAAGATTGGAGAGAGGAAATGGAGACTTGACTGACCAACACCCTTACTTTCAAATTGTAAATAACTATTTTTGATTTTAAAGCTATTCGTGAGATATTAGACAGAGAAAAACAATTATGTGAAGCATCGTTATGTTTCTTTTATAAATTTGCACTACGTTATCAGGATTGGCTTTTCGCCGGCAAAAATGCATTTTGCCTTGAAAAATGAAAAAAAGTGGGAAAAAAAAACATGCAAAAATGGAAAAAATGAAGAAGAGTGGAAAAATAAAATTAGAATGGTACTATATATTTCAATTTTCAGCTTTTACACCTTTTTTTTTTTTTTTTTTTTTTTTTTTTATTTAACCAAACTTGTGCTTACATGTTACAAACTAACACGATTGAACGATTGAAATGAAAATGGCAAGAGAAGAACTTATCTATATAATAAAAGCCTTTGTGTGTAAGAAAGTGAGGTGACACCATTGTCACCTCATGTGGCATGTATAATAATATTGACATGTCAACATGTCAATAGACACTGCAAAATCTATATACAGAATATTTGGGAGGAGTAGATTATGAAGGGAAAATGGTTCTAACACCTGTTTAGTCAAAGATTTGGTATATCCCCCAATATATGACCATGCATTTTCATCTCACTCCACTGAAACAAAATTATGAAAGCAAGAAGTACCCCCCCCCCCCTACTTTCATACAAACCTCCACTTCTATATTATTACATTTTTACTTTGTTGTTAATCTTATTAACATTGGCTAGATACTGACACAAAGGACTTGTATACAAGCAAGTTTTGGGGAAATGTTGTACTGTTAAGTACATTCTTCTTATCTGAATGAATTGAATTTAATGTAAATGCTAACTTATTCCAGGAAAGAAGAATTGAATTGGTTTCTTCAAATTACTGCACCATTCTGAAATAAGTTATACTTTGGTGTTTGATAATGACTCAAAGCTTAGATCATGGTGTAAATCAGACCCCCCCCCCCCTTTTCTATGAAGAACTTATTGGAATGGCTAGCATAATGAATTTTTAGCTAATTAAATTTCTTAATTAGATGACAGTAAGAAATATAAATAAGAAATTTTCAACAATAAAAAGCTTTTAAAAAGGCATGAATAACTTTTACAAAGACACAGATTATGCATGTATGCATGTATAATAAAATTGTTATCCTATTTGTAATTTACAATTTACATTATTTTTACAAAATATTAAATATTGACATTCTGGGATTTAGGGAGCATAGCTACCTATTTTACCACCTTTTTTTTCATAACAGGAATAATGTGATTACTTAAATAAAATAAAGTATAAAGTCATATAAAATATAATGGATAATTAAATAAACATTTAACATATATTTAAATGTTTTTGTAACACATAAATTTGCTATAATTTATGCTAATATTATTTTTAATATCAAAGATATTTTTAAATATATATTTTTAGAAGGTAATTTAAACATTTTTAGAATTGCAAAAAAAAAAAAAAAAATTACATTAATTGTAGAAAAAAAAAATACAAGTAGTAGGTAATAGTATTACAAAGAGGAAAATTTAACTTATATTGTGAACACTTTATGAAGGGCGATATAAGTAAGTCGCAAATGATTTCTGTTTGAACATGACAAGCGATGAAAACGAAATTACTATATTCATATATATATATATATATTCATATATATATATATATATATATATATATATATATATATATATATATGAATATAGTAATTTCATCTATACATACACACACACATATATATATATATATATATATATATATATGTATACATAATACCTTTGAAATCATAAGACAGCGAATAAGTTATTTTAGGAAATCTGACCAAATCTTTAATTTTAAAATGGTAATGTAATTAATTAATATATAGGAATGCCTAACTTGAAATCAAAAGCTAACATATTTTAACAATAAATGACCGAAACTCCAATTAAGAGACGTCGTATAATAAAAGTTCAAACATTTTTCGATAACTTTATATAATTTCCATAAAGAGCAAAAATCATTGTCTAAAATGTTCCGCTATTTATTGTAAAATACTAAAAAAAGAGAGAAAATCCTGAAATGTTACCAATGCTTGTTGTTTAATCTAGTAAACGCATCTTAAACTAGATCTTAGACTTTCACATTTTTTTAGTCTCAGATAATTCAATATTTATCAATACATTGTTGATACTTTCGATTATTTATTTTTTATTTGTTTATGTTATTTTATAATTAAAAAATAATTAATTTAAATATTAATTAAAAAATGTGTATTTTTAATATATTTTAACAATGCAATACTTTTTAAAATAAATAAATATACTTATTTTTTATAATTTTAAGCGTATACGTTTTATAAATGTTAACAAATTGTCTTTTTATTATTTTGCAAATTCGAAATAGTAAATAGAATTTAAAAAAAAAATCTATATAGATTTCATTGTTAAAAAGTGTAATTTTATATGCGTAAACGAGTGAGGTCATAAAAACAGGTTACTAAAATATTTTATATCCGCCAGTGTCAAAGTATTATAATTTTCTGTACATTTTTCTTTTCATTTTGCAGTTTTTCATTCTTAGCTGGATACTAACAATGGTCGCATGCGTTTCCTTTCTGAAAGTGCATTATTTATTGAAACTTGGCCTGTTGTGTGTGATGCTCGCAGTATATTTGCTGATTATGCTGTTGATCTTCCCACTCAAGTTTGACGTCCCCCTTCCCACGTAAGATAAATCACATTTTATTCACCCGTATTTGCTTTTCTATTCGTTAACATTTAAAAACAAATATGTGTATTAAACTATTGATAACGAATTTCGACTTCTTATGACTGAGGGGGTTACAATGATAGTGGAGTAAGTCAAAAATTTGGAAAATCGAGATAACTTTTTTTTATATATATACCGCTAACCAGGCCCCTACCGGCCCGGCATGAATGCCTAGCTTGACGGGTTTGTACTTGGGTGCGGGGCGGAAATCGCCTGATCACAGCATGGCTGTGATCCACCTGACTATAGATTTGTTGACATCGCGGCTGTGCTTGCTCTCTTGGGGTTTGCTACAGTTACCTTTGTTTGCCGGTTCAAGGTTTCTGTTTAACTTTGTTGAATTGACAGATTTAATAGGTCTCGTAATTTAGAACCTTGATCAGGTGACGAGACCCTCACATGACTAGGCACCCCCAGAGGTATAATTCACAGGTAACTTGGAGGGCTTTGCACCCACGACGGATTTTACATGCACCAGGCGCCATTAGCGTACATAGATTTTCATATTTGTCGTCTCTGTTGACTTGTCACGCTCATGGTGGATTTTCGCTGCAGTGTTTATCGCCTTTTTTAGGGGGCTGATTTCACTTTTCATTTTTATTTGTCTCTGACAGGGTTTTTTGCCGTTTTTATGGGCTCAGCCGTGTTGTGGGTTGTTTCTGTCTTTTGTCATTCGTTGGATTTTGTCTCTTTCTTGATATATTGTTACCTCTAGCTTGTGCTAGAGCTGGTTGTCACATTTTGAAACTTGGTCTTCTTTCGAGAGTTTCACTGGTTATTATGTCACTATCGTGATATTTTCACTGAACGTATATTAATTTCTGTTCAATGTGCCAGTCAAATAAGTAATAGTTCACTTAGGGAGTCGTTACAGGGAAAAACAAGTTTGACCACTCCATGCAATGGCAATACAAGTTTCACAAAACCCTTCATTTCTCAAATCACAAAATTTTGACTTACACCGCTGTCACTCTAACCTCTTCAATTATTGGTATTCATTTGTAAAAACAAGTTTGACCACTCCATGCAATGGCAATACAAGTTTCACAAAACCCTTCATTTCTCAAATCACAAAATTTTGACTTACACCGCTGTCACTCTAACCTCTTCAATTATCGGTATTCATTTGTAAATGAGAGGAGAGTTCCGTATGAATTTTATATTTTTAAAAAGTAAGTTTTTAAGAAGAGGGATATTAACTAATTCGACAACTTTATATGTATATATAGACTAATAAAGATAGACAGACATTTAAATAGATAGACATATACCCGGTTGTCCAAAATTATTGAGCGCATTTCATGTTTGAAAAAAAAAAAAGAACAAAATGAGGAATGTACACGTTTATTGTTTTCTTGAAGAGACAATTTAAAACAGTTTTACACAACAACATTTCAAAAATGAAATAAGTTCCACATTTCCCGTCGCTTCAAATTGTTGGTACCAACGTTTTATAAAGTCTTTACTTGCAGGACGACGATTTGAGTATTCTAAATGAAAACTTCTCTGGACAGTTACAACGGATTTACTTTACATGGAACCACAAAACGCATATTGCTTTTTCCTGTACGGTAGCCATTTGCAGACTGACACAATCAGTAAATTTTCCCCGCGCAATGTCGTCGACCATCTACTGGCTTATGTGAAACCTATTTAATGTTTAAAAGGTTGTTGTGTAAAACTGTTTTAAATTGTCTTCCAAGAAAATAATAAACATGTACACACCTCATTTTGCTCTTTTTTTTTTCAAACATGGAATGCGCTCAATAATTTTGGACCACCCTGTAGAAACTACATAGGTTTGAGTGTAGGTACATATTTGCAAAAACTACTCCAATGAGTAAAATGTTTTTATTTTATTTTATTAATTTATTTATTTTTATTAGAACCTGATCAATATATGAATAACACACAATGCCGTATAATTAATTTTTTTTCTTCTTCTAAATGCTGCTTTATTCAAACATTAGAAAAGACCTTATAAGGAATTTCGTTGTGCCTATTTCTCGTAATTATAATTTTAAAAAATATATATATTCTCAACGTTTTCTTTATTTACCAGTCGCTTTACAAACTATTAGAAAAGGGATAATCGTTAATTGTGTAATTTTTAAATCATACTTTGAGTCTTAATATTGTCTTTAAAACATCCAAAGTTATGCAATTTTGTCTGATACTATGTTTGATCAGTCCTTTAAAATTTTAACATCTAAATCTTTAATATTAATAAAGCTTTGCTTGTACTGAGAATTTTTTTTTTTTTTAAATATGCATCATCAGTTAAAAAGAGCATAATTTTTGTCCTATTTGATGCTTTAGAGATGTTCAATTATTAATTACTATATAGACGTTTGTTATTCTAAATTCGTCTATAAATCTATTAAATTAATTCAAAAATATTATCAGCAATAAATATATCGCTGTTTATTTATCTATTTATTATCTTTTACAGGCAAACGAGTATTCCTTTAAAAACCAAAGCTGTAGCATTGTTAATGGTATT
The DNA here is from genome assembly GCA_963931845.1 of Maratus michaelseni. NCBI lineage: Eukaryota > Metazoa > Arthropoda > Arachnida > Araneae > Salticidae > Maratus > Maratus michaelseni. The sequence goes on along the minus strand of OZ007587.1, from coordinate 222,723,862 downwards.
TTTCTACGTGGTCAGCTATCACTGTAGATTGGTAAGTTACTGCTAAGATTTGTAGTAGAAATAAATTGCAACGACTTATTCAACGTACATTGCGAAGCTCTTTTTAACACTTTCCAACCTAGTTGAAAAGTGCTTATGACTTCGGTTTGTCTGGGCGTCTGCCGTCTGTCCGTGCTCTAACTCCCGTAAATATGCTCGGATTGCCCTGCAATTTTTATATGTTATTGTCGTTATCTATAGAATGTTTCCTATTTCAACTGAAGTGTGTAGCCCTTATAGTTTTTTACAGGGACACTCAAAATAATTCCGTTACATTACGGTCTATGGGGAAAAATCATTTGCGGTTTATTTTAATGATGTTACACAATTTCAAACACACTGTAATTTATATATATCACTAAGGTGCATTACAAGAGGCTTACTACAGAATATTGTGTGTATAGCAGTCATCGTTCATTTACAGGGACACACAAAAGAATTCTCTACTGTCTGTTAACAATAATTCCTGGAAGCGCGCCTTAAGTTGCTGAACGCGATTTTAAATTTAACTCACTTTTTGTCTATTACTTGATGTGTATAAATTCTGTAGATCCTATACAGGGCAGTACAAAAGTTCGCGAACACATTTCCGTTTATTGACAGAAACTCCAGAAGGAGAATTTTAAACTGTGCTACGCGTTTCCTAACTAAACTAAAATTTAGCATCCTATGTATAGTATATATACAAATCTATAGATCTTATACATGGCTGAATAAAAGTATTCGGATATTTTTCCGAATATTGTATATGTTGGAAATTCCTGAAGTTACGTTTTTAAATATGTTATGCGTTTTCCAAATTGTTTACTTAGATGTTATCTTTCAGCTTATTAAACGGTAATGATTTGTAAAATTATTTTGGAAGCGTTGGAAAGTGTTACATAATCTATGCTTGACACATGATTTTTCGTTCTTGCTTGAATTCACACTTAGAAAACGCTGATAAAAAGATCTTACATAACAAACGTACTTAAAAATATTTATTCGCGCAACAGTGAGTTAGCGACATCTTCGTCGTTTAACCCTTTGATTACGGTCCAGACTTGGCGACTATTTTTATATTCAATCGTACCACATTTTACAAAAAAATTTTGTTTCTGGAGGATTTCTTTTGAAAATATCCTAGCATAAGTGTATGGCTGAGATTATTTTACAAAAAGTGATACGATTAGAATAAAAAATAGTCCACTGGGACGTATACGTCCCAACTCGTAATCAAAGGGTTAAGGAAGTCATCCCTATTAAATCTTAAAAAATGATAATGGTTAAGATTTTTCTAAATGCATAAATATTTCTAAATCATCTGAAAATATTTCAATGCGATATACGAATCGAAATTAGATTAGTCGTAGTTTATATGGTTACAAATAGCGAAGTTTTTAATGTAACTTTTGTGAAACTTTTATGAAATTCAGATAAGTCTCCCCGCGTTGGAACTGATATTTTTCAAAACTTACACTACGGTTCACTAAAACTTCCCGATGGATCGCCCTAAAATCTTGAATTTTTTCTAGATTAATTGATTACAAAATATGTTGCCAAAAATCTTACCTGAAAAATTCTGTTAAAGTAAATTCTATATAAATTTGGAATCTAGTTGAAATTTCAGAATATTTAAAATTACATTAAATTTAATCATGTGATTTTTCTTCAGTGCTATTTTCCGTTACTACAAATAAAGATAATGAAGTTTTTAAATCAATGAATTTACATATGCTTTGTTTGTTTTTTAAACTTGCAGGTTGTCTTTTCTGTCTCTGCGATGGTTTGTATTATTCTTATTGTATTAAGTTATTTTTTCTGATGTATGTTGTGCGAGATCTGAGCAGTGCATTGTTATTCCGTAAATTTCCTAGAATAAAAGAGCATCCATTTCAAGAGAACTTAGGTGTTTATTTATAAATATCATTTTATGTTACTGAAAAGTAAAAATTTTTTAACACCAGTGACTTTCAAATTCAAGACAGTTTTATCTTAAAATTATCTTTAAGAGATTAGCGTTTTCTGCACATGCATAAAGTTTTGTACTAGCATAGTTAATATCTTTGAAATATATGCTTAAGGTCAATTTCTATTTGCATCATTACCTAACTTAAAAAAACATTTTTTTTAAACAAGTGTAATATAATCTGAACTATTATATGTCTAAATTGTTCAATGTGTATATTGAAGGATAAAAAATTGTATTTTTTGAGAAATCTTGAATCTTTATTATCCTTCAGTCTACTTTTATTCAACTGGAACTCTTTTCGGATTTTATGGAGGTAAAGTAACAAAAAAATTAGTAAATAAAACTACAACAGAATTTTTGTCGTAGTGTTCTGTTATCACTTCTTAAAATTCGTCGTACTGGTGTTAAATCAATGTATATACAGTGAGATCTTGAACTTAATCATCAAAACAAGAGAATTTATATACAAACACACACACACAAAAAAAAAGAAAGAAAGAAAGAAAAAATTGCTATGAAAAATCCAGGGTAACTATCCCCTTATTCAGTCACATGCTTAGGATGTCGTATCAGAAGTCGTATTCGGGTTTTAGTTTAGTAGCTTTAATAATAAAGAAAATAATGTAGCAAAAATTTTAATAGATTAATCTTGCTTAGCAATTCATGTGTTTTCCTTAGATGTTATTCTGATCATTGCAGCTCTATGAAGGCATATCAATATGGCTATCCTGCATGGCATTTATATTCTTTGCAAATATAAAATATTTTTATCATTTCAATAAAATCAACAAATCCATAGATTTTGTGAATTTTTTCTACAATTCTTTGTTTTTGCAATTTTATGCTACGTGTACTTTTAAAAGTAAATAGGGGAGATGGGGGATGAATGGGACAAGGGGTGGATGGGACGTTCTCAATATTTCGGGCAATAAACTTTTTTTTTTTAGTTGCTTCCTATCCTCATAGATTTCACTACCATAGTGTGTTTCAGAACCAAAAGCAAGACCACATGGCTGTTTTCAGTTTCCTTCAAATTTGAATTTCCTGAAAACTCTGCTTAAAAGTAATTTTTCTTACATTTGAAGTTACTTAAATATCTTATGCAATATAAACAATTAAGATATGTTGTAGTTTTAGGTAGCTTTCAATACAAAAAAGTATAAAGCTACCTATTGCAGCCGTTCGGAGGAAAGCAGTTCCGGAAAATTTCGATATATTTTCACGATCATGACCCCCAGACCCCAAAACCACCCTCCGTCCAAATGTTGATTTATATATATAGATATATCCATATATATATATATATATATATATATATATATCTGACCTATGTCATACGATAACGCCCGTAATTATGAATCGATTTTGATGAAACTAATTGTGTGTATTAAGGTCACTAATGTCTCGACCGAGTTCGTTGGCCAGCTTGGTCCACCATCTTGAAACAAGATGGCGGCCATTTAAAGATGTAAAATAACTTAAAATCTAAAATAAATATACAAAAAATTTAAAAATTAAAATTTATTTTTTAATTACGTGTTAGGCCTTGATACAAGGATTCCAGAGCTTTTTTTGGTTTACCTCTATCTTAAAAAATGGCTGAGATAGAGCAGTTTGAAATTCTAGGGTGGCTGACATTTTGAAACAAAACAGCACATTAACGCGATTACTCGCAAATTATTTTCTTTCATTGTTGTAATAATTTTCCCAATCATACGCATAAAACTATATATTCATATCCGTTAACGCCAAAATGGGCGACATTGGCGACAAAATTGGCAAAATTGGGCGACATTTGGCGAAATATCGCCAAATTTGGCGATCAAAATAAGTCTTCATAAATGAAGCCAATTTGGCTATTGCTCAATAATTTGGCGAATTTCTTATTCAAATTCAGTATTAACGAATCTTTTGTAAACGTTTCTTTGCATTTTAGTTTGCTGTTTTCGTGTAACATTAGCTAAAATTTTAAAACGAAGATATAGGAAAGCTACCTTTTCCTCCCGGTACAGGCCGGAAGGACTTTTTTAATCGATATGGGAAAAAAACTTCATTTCGAAATATATAAAATGGGGAACATTAGTATTTTATGCGTTACATCCATGGCTATTGTGGAGTGATTGGTGAACATAGACCAAAAAGTCCTTCCGTCCTGTACCGGCAGGAAAAGGTAGCTTTCCTATATCTTCGTTTTAAAATTTTAGCTAATGTTACACGAAAACAGCAAGTTAAAATGCAAAGAAAACGTTTACAAAAGATTCGTTAATACTGAATTTGAATAAGAAATTCGCCAAATTATTGAGCAATAGCCAATTTGGCTTCATTTATGAAAACTTATTTTGGTCGCCAAATTTGGCGATATTTCGCCAAATTACGCAATTAAAAAATAAATTTGAATTTTTAAACTTTGTATATTTATTTTAGTTTTAAATTTTTAAGTGGCCGCCATCTTGAAACAAAATGGCGGACCAAGCTGGCCAACGAATTCGGTCGAGACATTGATGAGTTTAATACACACAATTAGTTTCATCAAAATTGATTTATAAATACGAGCGTTATCGTATGACATAGGTCAGATATATATATAAATATATATATATATATATGGATATCTATATATATATAAATCAACATTTGAACGGAGGGTGGTTTTGGGGTCTGGGGGTCATGATCGGTGAAAATATATCGAAATTTTCCGAAACTGCTTTCCTGCAAACGGCTGCAATAGGTAGCTTTCTACTTTTAGGTAGCTTTCAAGACAAAAAAGTATAAAGCTACCTATTGCAGCCGTTCGGAGGAAAGCAGTTCCGGAAAATTTCGATATATTTTCACCGATCATGACACCCAGACCCCAAAACCATCCTCCGTTCAAATGTTGATTTATATATATATATATATATATATATATATATATATATATATATATATCCATATATATATATATATATATATATATATATATCTGACCTATGTCATACGATAACGCTCGTATTTATAAATCGATTTTGATGAAACTAATTGTGTGTATTAAGGTCACCAATGTCTCGACCGAGTTCGTTGGCCAGCTTGGTCCGCCATTTTGTTTCAAGATGGAGGCCATTTAAAAATTTAAAACTAAAAAAATATACCAAAAAGTTAAAAATTCAAATTTATTTTTTAATTACGTGTTAGGCCTTGATACAAGGATTCCAGAGCATTTTTTGGTTCACTTCTATCTTTAAAAATGGCTGAGATAGAGCAGTTTGAAATTCTAGGGTGGCTGACATTTTGAAACAAAACAGCACATTAATGCGATTACTCGCAAATTATTTTCTTTCATTGTTGTAATAATTTTCCCAATCATACGCCTAAAACTATATATTCATATCCGTTAGCGCCAAAATTGGCGACGTTGGCGACAAAATTGGCAAAATTTGTGAAATTTGGCGACCAAAATAAGTCTTTATAAATGAAGCCAATTTGGCTATTGCTCAATAATTTGGCGAAATTCTTATTAAAATTCAGTATTAACGAATCTTTTGTAAACGTTTCTTTGCATTTTAACTTGCTGTTTTCGTGTAACATTAGCTAAAATTTTAAAACGAAGATATAGGAAAGCTACCTTTTCCTCCCGGTACAGGCCGGAAGGACTTTTTTTATTTCAAGGCTGAATACTGGTAATTAAAATGAATGAACATTAACCATTGTTACAAAATAATTTTTGATAACAAAATGGCTGACAATTGAATATATGCATCATGGGGATGATTGGAACATTTCAAATGGGATGGATGGGATTGTCACATTCATCCCTAGAGGATGCTGAAAAATATATTTATTAGCTAAATAATATTATATAGTTTGATAAATTAATACTTTATGGTAATTATTCTTTTAACATTTCATCGTCATTGTAGCCATCGTCTTCAGCAATTGAATACTTCCGTTTATAAGCCTTTTAAGGCAAAGCTGAGATTAGACCAAGATGATTGGCTAAAAAAATAATCCTGGAGAACATATTACAATTTACAATCTCTCAGCTTTTGCCAAAGAGGCATTTTTATCAGCCTTTATTCCTTAAAATTGAATAAAGGGAGGAAAATATTTGTGTCCCATTCATCCCTGCTGTGGGGATGATTGGGACATAGAGAATTTTTTTTTTAATTTCATAATACATTTCTGTATAATAATAATCTTGAATAAATACTGTGCATAAGAGGTAGTCAAACACTTAATCTGTAAAATGTGATATATAATATTTATAATAATTTAAATAAAATATATATAATAAATATTTTTGTGAAAATGTCTCATTCATCCCCCATCTCCCCTACATACATTAATAAAATCAGGAATTCTGTGTATGAAGACATATAAAAAATCCTAAACATTTAAATGCTAATTGTTTAAAATCTATAAAGGAGAAGTTCCTAAATTTGCTCGAAACAGTTTTAGCTGTCATTAATTGTTTTGAAAACTAATATAAATAGTAAACTTTTAAGGGCACATTTTTTCGGAATGAAGGGGGAAAAACGCTAATAACTTGTCCGTACATAAGATGGGTAAAGATCGACGCGCCCGGTAAACATATAGTACATACTAGGGTGACGCACAAAAGAGCACAACAAATTCGAATGTGCTTATACAAAAAGTAAGGAATTTAAAAATTAAGAAAGGTGGTAATAAAGAAAATGTTTTATATTTGTCGGCAAAATAATAGTTTATACCCCCATTACAATTTTATAGATAACAAAATGGTAAATATTTGCATTTATTCTAATAGAATTTACGTAATTTACTTAAAAAGTGCGATTTAAAACTTATTATTTTTCAAGATAAAAAGAGCGGTACATAGGAGTGAGCAATGTAACGAGACACGATATAACTATGAACTACAGTATTGCATTGCTTGGATGAAGTAATTTTTTCTGTCATTTATCAACTACTAGCAAGCTACGCCCGCTACGCTGGTCAATTTCTTTTAACGAACCTTTAATCAAACAAAATATTGACATTTCATAAATAACTTTTATATTTTAAGAGAATAATAAGGCTACTATAATTTGTGACTCGTGCTATAGCCAATATAGACGTCAGGACACGTCGCCCTTATCATTATCTTTTTACGCATGAAGGTTTCGCTATGGTACTCCATTGGAAAATTTGGTAATTTTTGAAATTCAATATTTGAAAAACGGCATAATCATTAGATTTGAAATTTATATCAAGAAAAATACAATTTTTTACCTTTCAAACGCGGTTTGTCTAACAATTTTCTGACAAATACTTTTTGAGCTATCATTTTTTTCAGTAACTTCAAATGTTTCATTTTCCGAGATTAATCTGTTGCAACAATTAGCGAAAAACCCAGTCGTCAGCAACGCATAGTTTTTTATTAAAGAGGCTGTTGGAGCAGGGATTGTCACCACCAATTTGCCACCATCACTTTTGAAATTGGTTCCGTGGTTCCAGAGATAACACAGAAATTGTAATTTAGAATGACTTCAGAACGCTTTTCGCTCATTTCACCCATTTAAATTTCGATTTTTTTAAAATTTATTCTTAGAGAGCATTTACATCTTATAAGTAACTACAATGCTAAATTTCAAATTTCTTGCCCCTTCAGTATAAAAAAGTCGCAATTTTCGAACATTTTTCGATCTTGCACCCCATTGATGTTAGTGGCACCGACATAAAATATAGCCTATGTTGGAGTAGGGATTGTCTCCATCAATTTGCCACCATTACTTTTGAAATCGGTTCTGTAGTTCCAGAGATTTCATAGAAATTGTAATTTAGACTGTTTTTAGAACGCTTTTCGCTCATTTCACCCTTTTAAATTTCAATTTCTTTTTTATTTTGTTCTTAGAGAGCATTTACAACTTATAAGTAACTACAATGACAAATTTCAAATTTCTAGCTCCTTCAGTATAAAAAATAAAAATAAAACTGCCCAGTTAAACTGAGGGCATTGAGTTCACAGGCTATTCACACTAATTGTATATTATACTCTTATTTCAAAGAATTTGAAATAAGCCCATCGAAAAATAAAGAAATAAACAATATATTAAGGAAGGGGGTCATCCCCCCGTTACCCCCCTCATAGTTAACTAATGAACCCCTTAAACTAATCAGGTAAATCTCTAATTACAATGAATATATATACAAAATTTGAAGAAAATCGGATAATTCTGCATGAAAAACCCATTTATATAAATTAAGGCGGGATTAGCCCCCTCCGTTCCCCCCCTTTATACTTAACCAATCAATCCTGAAAACTAATCAAGGAAGCGTCTTAACCCAATGAACCTATATACAAATTTTGAAGCAAATGGGATAATTCTGCATGAAAAACCCATTTATATAAATTAAGGGGGGGATTAGCCCCCCCCCTGTCCCCCCCCACCTTTATACTTAACCAATCAATCCCGAAAACTAATCAGGGAAGTGCCTTAACACAGAGAACCTATAAACAAAATTTGAAGGAAAACGGAATAATTCTGCATGAAAAACCCATTTATATAAAATAAGGGGGGATTAGCCCTCCGTTCCCCCCTTTATACTTAACCAATCAATCCCGAAAACTAATCAGGGATGCGCCTTAACACAGTGAACCTATCAATAAAATTTGAAGGAAATGAGATAATTCTGCATGAAAAACCCATTTATATAAATTTAGGGGGGTATTAGCCCCCCGTTCCCCCCTCTTTATACTTAACCAATCAATCCCGAAAACTAATCAGGGAAGCGTCTTAACCCAATGAACCTATAAACAAATTTTGAAGCAAATGGGATAAATCTGTATGAAAAACCCATTTATATAAATTAAGGGGGGGGGGAATAGCCCCCCGTCCCCCCCCCCTTTATACTTAACCAATCAATCCCGAAAACTAATTAGGGAAGCGCCTTAACACAGTGAACCTATAAACAAAATTTGAAGGAAAACGGAATAATTCTGCATGAAAAACCCATTTATATAAAATAAGGGGGGATTAGCCCTCCGTTTCCCCCTTTATACTTAACCAATCAATCCCGAAAACTAATCAGGGATGCGCCTTAACACAGTGAACCTATCAATAAAATTTGAAGGAAATGAGATAATTCTGCATGAAAAACCCATTTATATAAATTAAGGGGGGTATTAGCCCCCCGTTCCCCCCCCCCTTTATACTTAATCAATCAATCCCGAAAACTAATCAGGGAAGCGTCTTAACCCAATGAACCTATAAACAAATTTTGAAGGAAAACGGAATAATTCTGCATGAAAAACCCATTTATATAAAATAAGGGGGGATTAGCCCTCCGTTTCCCCCTTTATACTTAACCAATCAATCCCGAAAACTAATCAGGGAAGCGTCTTAACCCAATGAACCTATAAACAAATTTTGAAGGAAAACGGAATAATTCTGCATGAAAAACCCATTTATATAAAATAAGGGGGGGATTAGCCCTCCGTTTCCCCCTTTATACTTAACCAATCAATCCCGAAAACTAATCAGGGAAGCGCCTTAACACAGTGAACCTATAAACAAAATTTGAAGGAAAACGGATTAATTCTGCATGAAAAACCCATTTATATAAAATAAGGGGGTATTAGCCCTCCGTTCCTCCCTTTATGCTTAACCAATCAATCCCGAAAAGTAATCAGGGATGCGCCTTAACACAGTGAACTTATAAATAAAATTTGAAGGAAATGAAATAATTCTGCATAAAAAACCCATTTATATAAATTAAGGGGGGTATTAGCCACCCGTTCCCCCCCCCTTTATACTTAATCAATCAATCCCGAAAACTAATCAGGGAAGCGTCTTAACCCAATGAACCTATAAACAAATTTTGAAGCAAATAGAATAATTCTGCATGAAAAACCCATTTATATAAATTAAGGGGGGGGGATTATTCCCGCGTTCCCCCCCCCCCTTTATACTTAACCAATCAATCCCGAAAACTAATCAGGGAAGCATCTTAACTCAGTGAACCTATAAACAAAATTTGAAGGAAAACGGAATAATTCTGCATGAAAAACCCATTTATATAAAATAAAGGGGGAATATGCCCCCCGTTCCCTCCTTTATACTTAACCAATCAATCCCGAAAACTAATCAGGGAAACGCCTTAACACAGTGAACCTATAAACAAAATTTGAAGGAAATGGGATAATTCTGCATGAAAAACCCATTTATATAAATTAAGGGGGGGGATTATCCCCACGTCCCTCCCCTTTATACTTAGCCAATCAATCCCGAAAACTAATCAGGGAAGCGCCTTAACACAGGTGAACCTATAAACAAAATTTGAAGGAAAACGGAATAATTCTGCATGAAAAACCCATTTATATAAAATAAGGGGGGGGATTAGCCCCCCGTTCCGCCCTTTATACTTAACCAATCAATCCCGAAAACTAATTAGGGAAGCGTCTTAACACAGTGAACCTATAAACAAAATTTGAAGGAAAACGGTATAATTCTGCTTGAAAAACCCATTTATATAAATTAAGGAGGGATTAGCCCCCCTTTATACTTAACCAATCAATTCCGAAAAGTAATCAGGGAAACGTCTTAACCCAATGAACCTATAAACAAAATTTGAAGGAAAACGGAATAATTCTGCATGAAAAACCCATTTATATAAATTAAGGGGGGGATTAGACCCCCGATCCCCCCCCTCTTTATACTTAACTAATCAATCCCGAAAACTAATCAGGGAAGCGCCTTAACTCAGTGAACCTATAAATAAATTTGAAGGAAAACGGAACAATTCTGCATGAAAAACCCATTTATATAAATTAAGGGGGGGGGGGAATTAGCCCCTTGTTTTCCCCCTTTATACTTAACCAATCAATCCCGAAAACTAATCAGGGAAGCGCCTTAACACAGTGAACCTATAAACAAAATTTGAAGGAAAACGGATATTTCTATGAAGAGTTATCGCATTACGTACGTACATACATACATGCAGAACCGGCTGGCAAGCTCTCAGGGCTTGATAGCCAGTTTGATAGCTAAAAAATGGCAATTTTAGAACGTTTTTTGCTCCTGCACCCCCTGGGGTTAGTGGCACCGACATAAAATATAGCCTATGTTGGAGCAGGGGTTGTCACCATCAATTTGCCACCATCACTTTTGAAATCGGTTCGGTAGTTCCAGAGATTATCCCCTACAAACAAAGAAACAATCTTTACTCCTTTATAATATTAGTATAGATAATGAATGCTTGACATTTTGTCTTCTTTAATTTAATTATACTTGCATTTATGATAGATTGAAATAACTTCTCGCTTGGATTTTCTGTGGAAACTACAAGCACAAAAGGAACTCCAAGAAATGCGTGAATTACGACAGCACAATCAGCAACTATTAAAGAACATCCTACCTGATCACGTAGCTTCGTTTTTTCTTCATCAAGACAGGAATTACGAAGTATGAATTCTTTGTATTTGTATATGTATGTATATATACTATATATATTTTAACTTTATGTCTTATGCTTTGCATCTATCTATATAATAAAACAAAAACTCGTCCATGGGTAACGCTGACGTGATATCGACAGTGGCAACGATCTAAGCAACCTGTTTCCTTTTCTTCACAAATGCAATTACTTTTAAACATCAAATAATTTTAATTTTTACACCGTCGAATAGGGAAAACAATGTACTTTCAAATACAATTTAATTCAAAATGGTATCTAATTTTACTGATTTTGTATGGTTTTTAAAATAATTTTCAAGCATGATTTTTTTTTAAATCTGTCTTTATCGCGTGCAGTCCGATTACGGAAAATTATGTACCTTCAAATGCAATTTAATTGAAAACGGCATATAAATTTAGTGATCTTTTACGGTTTTTTTAAATAATTTTCAAATATTTTTTTTAATCTATCTCAATCGCTGCATCCCGATTACGGAAAATTAATACGTTAGCACTTAAAACAATATAAATATTTCAGTCTTTGTTTCCGTCTAATATTCCATAACACACTTCATCAATCAATAAATAAATTAATTAATTAATACTAGCTAGCTGGCCCGCCCGGCGTTACCCATCCCGTGATAATAAATTTTAAAAAAACGTAATTTTTTTATTATTTTATAATTTTTAACCCGATATTGTATGAGATTATATTTTAAAATGAAAAATTTGCAAAATATATTGATGTTTAGTGATAAAAGCATTCATTTTTTTTTCTTTTTCACGTAGGGTCGTTTCATAGTTTTAAAATAAAAAGTTATTTTTGTACGAACTCCTTGAAATCTTTATTGGTTATAAATAAAACGGTTTTGCAGCCCGTTTAAAATTTTCGTGAAAAAATATTGTTATCGAGTTGTAAAAGAAATGTTTTCTCCTCGCTTTTTTGTCTGTCTGTTTGTTTTCGCGTCGGCTCCTTTAACACAGCTATAAAAAATAGTTCTCATTTTCAGAACTCTCTGAAATTTCAATCGGTTGTAAATATAACTGTATCCAAACTCTCTTTAAAATCTTGCGAAAAAATATGCATATTTAGTAGTGAAAACATGAGTTCTTAAAAAAATCTTTCAACGCAATGGCCATATTACGCCATCCGTTTTCAATCAATCCTTTTCAATTCCCCTATGCTAAACAGATGAAGGTTAAACACGTTTCCCGCTTCTGACAAGAGAAGCCTTGAAAAAAAAAAAGGTTAAAACATGCGCAATGAGGAAAAGAGAGTGTGAATTTGATAGAATTCGCTTTTCGTTTTATATATATAGATATATAAAACACAAATTTAACAAATATATAATCGAACTATGTGCTTAAACATAGACATAATCCGAATCATAAAGGCTGCCGTAAGAAGCAAAATCTCTGGCGACTTCTTCGGCTGTTAACCTTTGGCAAGCAGCTGAGAAATCATATCGTATTTTAAAAATTTCAAAACTTTATTTGAATACATAATTTATATTTTTCATATAAAAATGCCCTTTGGTGCTGTTAGTGAACAATCTAAAAAAAAAATCTATTAAATGTAAAAAATCTATTACAATTTTCAATTTAAAAATGAAAAAAGAAGTTTTCACGTGTGTTCTATAGACCGGGCACTATGTTCTATAACCCGGGAAACCCGGGTTAGATTATCTGCTTATTATAACACAGCCTCTTTCGTGTAGGAAAATAACTTTGTTTGTTACGTTTGAAAAAAAAAAAAAATAACCGCTTTTAATGCTTATTGATTCTGAAATCCTTTTCAAATCTTATTAGTAATTATTACTCTATTCGTTGAACTGTTATATTTCAGTTTTTGTGTTCATACTACTCAGTTCTCACAGTACTGTATTTATCTGAAAAGAATAACTATATCAAAAATTTATTTTACAGATTTATATTAAAAAATTGGAATACGTTACCATGTCAAAGTGCTTGATGATGATAGCGTTACATACATTTAAATTACTACAGAAGTTCACTACATTATCTAGAGCAGCCATACTCAACCTGCTGCCCGGAGACCATTTATGTGCGGCCCAAGATACATAATCAAGAATCTCTATTTATTACTTTAATTGATATGTGTAAAAAAAAAAAATTTAACCTTCACTGTTCTCTTATATATTTTCATAGGACTTCAAAATCTGTCCTGTTATTTAAAATTACTAATTTAAAATTATCTTAAATACCGTTTCCTTAGTCCAAAGTTCTTTTTACACGTAGTTCTATTTGTCCTACAGTGGTGTAACAGTTCTTAATCTTCAACACTAAACCAATATTATTCCAAATTTATTACATTTGCACTATGTATTTCTACACTTAAAAGAAAGTTTTGTATTGAGAAAACGATTAACTTATTAAAACAAATCACCTGACTTTTTTCTTTAGAACTTGGAAATGCTATATTGTTATATTATGTTTAACTAATAATGCTTATTAGGATTAAAAGTTTAACGCGGAAAAAATTGGTAGCAAAATGTTTTATAACACTATTTCTACATCATTTGCAATTGAAATCTACCACAGTTTATTGTTTGGAAATAGTGGTGTTAAATTTTTTTGGTAATATTTATTTTGTGACAAACGTTCGATCCTACTGATTATATTAACTTTATTATACAGGTTTGTTATACTACTTTTTTTTTTAACTTACTATTTAAATTACACTTTTTTTACATTATGATATAATTGTGTTGCGGCCCGCCTAACGTTCCAAACATATGTTTGCGGCCCGCGAGAAAAAAAAGTTTGAGTACGGCTGATCTAAAGTAATGCCATAGTAATTGAGATACTCGTATCGCATTATAGTATAGTTATCGACAGCATTGACGATTTCAAATTTGCATCATGATTAAAAAGTTAGTCCAGGAAAGACACCTGAAATTTATTATATTGTTTTGTAATTAATATACTTCAAATATTTTTTATAACACATTTTATCTTTATTACTTATTATTAACACAAATATGCTCTACATCAAACGCATTAGACAGGCTAACATGATGTTTTCTTTTTTTATTTGCAGGAACTATATTCTCAGTCCTACAGCTGCTGCGGTGTACTCTTTGCCTCAATTCCGAATTTTGCTTCATTCTATTCTGAAGATATCAACAACGGCGTTGAATGCATCAGGCTTCTGAATGAAATAATATTCGACTTTGATCAGGCAAATATCTCACATTTTACTTTACATTATTCTTTTAGCCCAATGTCAAGACTTCTCCCGAAACCATGATCTATAACATGTTAATTTTCTTGAAATATTCGAAGAATTTAACAAGCAAAAAAAAATCATGTGTCAACCATAGATTATGAAACACTTTCCAACGCATTCAGAAGACTTTGGTCAGGCAAATATCTAAAATTTTACGTTATATTATTCTTTAAACCCAATGTCAAGACTTCTCCCGAAACTATGATCTATAACATCCTAATTTTCTTGAAATCTTCGAAGAATTTAACAAGCAAAAAAAAATCATGTGTCAACCATAGATTATGAAACACTTTCCAACGCATTCAGAATACTGTAATAAAACTTCTCTGTTTAATAAGGTGAAAGATAATATCTAAGTGAACAATTAGAAAAACGCATAACAGATTTAAAAACCCAATTTCAGCATTTACCATCTGTAGTCAGAAAAATATCCCAATTCTTATGGACAGCTCTATATATGATCTATAATTTTGTATGTATACTACATAGTATGCATACTATGTAGTATATATACAAAACTATAAATCATACACTGAAAAAAAATTTTTTTTTGATTTTACACTATAATACTGGCATCCCAGCTGCCAGTATTATACCGTAAAATTAACAGTAATAAACAGTAAAATAAGCAGTAATGCACTACCGCGCATACAGAGCTGTCCATAAGAATTTGGGTATATTTTAATAATTCAGTCAAGAAATGCATAACTAAGTTGAAAATTCCTCGTTATTTTCGTAAATAAATGGAAATGCACGAAATGCACTCGAATTATTTTATGCAATCCGGCATATAATCTATAGAATTTATACACACCAAGCAATATACAAAAAATTAGTCGCATTTAAAAACGCATAGTACACCTGAAAACGCATTTCCAGCAATTATTGCTCATTAGATAGCACTCTAACCGAACTATTTTGAATATCCCTGTAAATAAACGATAAATGCTATGCACACCATATTCTACAAATACTATATTTACATATTCTACACCATAAGTATCCTTTAGTGCACCTCAGTGATGTATATCGATTTCAATATGTTTGAAATAGTGCAAAATCGTTAAAATACATTGCAAACGATTTTTCCCCTTAGACCATAATGCAACGAATTCTTTTGAGTGTCTCTGTAAACGAACCATAAATGCTAGTCACCTCATTTTCAATACCGAACATGCCATAGTAAATCTAAATACCATATATCAAGTACATGGGAATCCGGGTTTATTTACGAGAGTTAGAGCACCGACATACAGACGACCAGACATACCGAAGTCATACACACTTTTTCAACTATGTTGTAAATTAAAATAAATGATCAACGTAAAAATAGCACAAATAAAAAAATATATATAATAGCAAACAGCTGTTTCGGAGCCTCTAAAGCTCCATCATCAGTGCCAAATTAAAAAATATTAACACTGATTTAAAAGTTTAAGCCTTGTAAATATGTTTACGTTTCCGCACGCGACCAAGATAGAATAGCGGTGAGTTTTTAAAAACAAAAGCGGAGTCAGGAGTCACATGTGACGTAGGAGATGAAAATTTATCTTCCTATCTACATAGGAAAATAAATTTTCTATGACAGTTCAAAATGTGTATACCTTTTTCTGATGCACCCTATATATCGAGCGTAATATGTCTATAAGTTAAAATTCCAAAATTGTTCATTATGATAGAATTCTAAAAGCATTAATACTCGTATAATCATTAGCACGCCGTTTTAATAGTTTTGGCGATCTATCGTGCATCTCAAACATTATTTAAAAAATGATTTTAAAAAAGGTTCAAAACTGTTTGTTTAGTTTTGAATAACTAAGGTCAGTTTATTTACACAGAGGGTTAGACGGGAATCTCCGGTTTACAGTGGATTGGAAATCATTTACAAGTTCAGACTAGCATTTAAACTCAGGACATCCATATAAAATAGCAGCGTACTAAGTAATTTCTATGACAATTATGGCAGTGATTTTTAACCCCTAAGGATATTATTTATATGTGTCACGAAAATTTTTAACTAAATTTAATTAAATTAATATCCTTTGAATATTTAGAACAAACGAATTTTCAAATAATGCTGTAAGTGTAACAAATACATTTATCGTTCGCCATATCATCTCTGTGTGAAGTTAGCTTTTCTGCGGTGACTAATGACAAAAACAAAACTCTAAATCATGCCTAAAATGCTTGGCAGAAAATTTAAGACTATGTCTGTCCATGATTCCATCTATAAAATAAGTTGTTATTAAAAAATCTGTTACTCAGCTGTCTTATTTTATGTTAAATTATAATAAAAAGAAAAACGATAATTTATAAATAAGATTTCAAAAACTATTAAATTTAATCTTTTTATTACATGATATAATAAATTATTTTGTCTTATTTTTGAACGTGATGGTGCATTTTGTTAATATGGTAAAATTATATATATATATATATATATAGTATAGTAAAATCATATTATTTTTTTTCGTTGACATAATTTAAGTATACGTGGAAAATTAAATATAATCTTACATATACTGTGACATAAGAAAACTTTAAAATGCTATCTTAGACAAACAGGTGAACCCCAGAAATTGATACCTAAATTTGCCGCTGTATTTTTTTTTTTTTTTTCAAAAAATTTGTCAAATTTTTTTAAATAATTTGGCGAATTTTTAGAATACCGTAGACCGAGAGACCAGTGCAACAGATACTTTTCCCGCACTGTTGCGTCCTGAATGTCGATTCTAAACACCAACTTTGACAGTATCATCTGAAAAATTTTCTGCCTTTATAAAAAAAAAAATGAAAAAAGCATTCTATTGTATAGTATCTTAATAAAAGCAGCTGCCAATTTCATGCGTTTCAAAAGAAAAAGGAATTGGGAAATGTGTCAGAAAGTAACTCCTTTGGATTTGAGAACAGACTTAATGCAATCTTTTAATAATATTACAGTTTTATGAATGCCAATGCAATATTTCTTTAAATACGACGTCATTTTCATTTGTCGGAGTATGATTCTGATTGGTGATTTATGATCGGGGAATTTTATGTTATAGAAATATATTCTTTGTTATTATGTTACTTAAAGTAATTAAGTACAGTGACCTCACACTTATACGACTCTCAGTTATACAACTCTCTCGGTTATACGCCGAATTCTCTTGGACCCGTCCACGCTTTATGGGAAATAATGCTAAACTTCTCTCACTTATACGACGCTTTAAACGGTTAAGACGTATTAACATTTCTCACTCAAAAATTCATTTTTCTAATATTTAATGTACAAATCATTCACGTTTTTTTTAGCTTTCAGTACTGTTAAAGTGTTTATCAATAATAAATAACATTTCTTATCTATCTTCGTGTATTATTAATGATGAATTCTATGGCGGGAGAGTGGTTGTATGGAATTCCCTTGTGCCTGCCATTTAACAAAAGCCAAATGACCACCTGGAATAATATACCATCGCAGACAATTAAGAAATGTTTTGGGAAATGTTGTTTTTCACAAGACCAAACTGCTAGTTCAACGAATGAGCCTGATTTTTAGAGCATATGGGAATCCTTTAATGACGAAGACTGGGATGAAATGTTTATGGATGAAGGTATTAATTTCAAAGATTATGTAGAATGTGATGAAAACTTCTGTCAGAACTGAGAACTGCCGAAAAAATCTTTGAGGAAAAAAGGATGACTTGAGCGAGGAGGATGGCGAAGATGAGAGCAATGTTATTGCCGGTGTAAATTTTTCAGAAACAAGTGCCGCTTTAAATGCATTAAAGAATTATGTCGATCAAAATGATTATTCCCAAAATAGCTTAAAAGCTTTATTAGACTTAAAGATACATTTTCTCTTTTCGTCGACGACAAACTGATATCAAATCATTTTCTGAGAAAATCTGATTTGTAAATCTTTAAAATTAACATAGTGCTAAGTGAACTATTTTGTGAGCTTTTTAAAAATGTATTTTACGTTTTATTTTTTAATATATGTTATAAAAAATTTTTAATTATGTTCTTAGTACTCAAAACTTTTTAATATAGGTAAAATAATTAATGCATATAAAGTTTTAAACTTTTATAGTAATTTGGCGGTCTCTCACTTATACGACTCTCTCACTTATACGACTTTTTTCTACGGTCCCCTGAAAGTCGTATAAGTGAGAGGTCACTGTACTTTAACAACTTGTTTAACAGGAGTTGCAGCAGAAGTTTACGAGTATTTTAAAAATATATTTTATTTCTAATTTCTAACATTCCTAAGCATAGTAAATTCTGTATAAATTCAGAATTGAATCTATAAATTTAACTTGTGGAATGTTGATAGTTATAAACATGAATAAATTAACAAATGCAAAATCAAAAGCTATAATAGATAACTATATAAATATAATTTCATTTGCGAAAAATTTATGTGCAAATTATATTATTTTTTCCTTTTAAAATTTATGATTATTTATTTATATACAATTGGTTTAAAAAAAGGAAATGTAAATTTTTAATGTAAATTCTTGTATGCTTTTCACAATATTCTCGTCACTTTTCTGAAGAAACCTCATTTGTTGAGGGAGAAAGTAAGTTAAAACAAGTTGGAAATTGTACGTCAAACGTTACAAACGAGGTGCGTTCGTACACACGTTTTAGAATTAAATTCATGATATCCCGTACGTAGAACGGGTTAAACAGCTAGTTAAGTATATATTTTATGACACTGTTCATACAAATATTTTAACTAGTTATATAAATATTCAGATATATATGTATCAGCTAGTTATATAAATATTCAGATCTAGATGATTTTTAATTCTGTGAAATGAATTATATCGTCTGCAGATTAATTTCTGTCATAAAATAAGTATCTCGGTCGCTTGACGATTAAACTTCGGAAGCTCCTATAACAAAAAAGCACCGATTTAAAAAAAATAAATTCAAATTTCTTAATAAATATTTTTATTAATATCTCCTAAAGCTTTGATTCGATTTTAATAAAATTTGAAGTGTCTCGACAAAATTCTGCAAAGATAATATATTTTAAATTGCAAACCATTTGGTTGGGTAGTTTTTGCGTTGTTATATGCGGACAGACAGACAGACGGACGGACAGACAGACAGACGGACGGACAGACGGACGGACCAAACGACGACTATAGGTGCTACATATTTATATAATTACGAACGCACCTAAAAAATGCAAATATATTCGGAAACGCATGAAATGGGCACGTGTTCTTATTAAGAAACTATGTAATCGAATGACAGCGCAAGAAAGGAGAAAAACATGTCGTCCCATTACAACAATCGCTTATAACTCGATAAGAAATTTATTTATTAAAGAATGGAAAACACCAATCGATTCCAAATCAGTTCAATGTTCAGACTGTCACTTTTATGCCTTCACGTTTAAACATGAGTCAGAAAGTTTCGCGTTGTTGAGCAGGGAATGAGATATCCGCCTTAACTTTTAATAAATTACAACGAAATATTTTTCAAAATATACTTTTTTTTTCTTTATAGGATCTTAAAATTATGATTCTCAACAACCTCTTTTTTATTCTAAACTACTATTTTTTTTCAAAGAATGTTCATTTAATTGTCTCTAACTGATCATTAGTATTGTTATTCCGTATTCCATAAATTGTGAACATATAATCTGCTGTTCTTTAAAAATGTTTCATAAAAATGTATGCACTGTTCTTTTAAAATAACTTTAATGTTGGTTAAGAACTATTGGCATGTTTTTCGGAAAATGGGTCTGGCTGGATTCATAAGCTACACAAGAAATAAACGGCCCGTACCGGCACCGGGTCGATATTTTAGCTTTTATAACAGGCCGAGCACGGCCAATAAAATTTTCTTAAGGTTTCGGCTTGAATTTTAGCTTTTATTACGGGATGGGTCAGGCCTGGCCCGAGGATATAAATTGAGGTCCGTTCCTCTGTTAACCAGATAAATTTAGTGTTTATTCTGGAAAGAAAAATAAAAACAGCAACATGGCATAATCGAAAAATTTGAAGTGTCACACAAAAATAGTATTGTGCAGTCATAAAATGGTACAGAGTATGTGTCATTAAATGTGCAGTCATGGAATCACACATATTTTATTGGAATCATTATTTTCCTTTAGAAAAAATAAAATGAAATATTTGTAACACACAGAGTATTTAAAAAAAGACGAAACAAGCTGTAAGAAATGACAATGCACACTTACAACTAACAATTTTTACATAGAAATCCAGGGTCGAGTTCATTTATTCAAACAAAAAATAATGTTAATCTACTTCAAACAGAACTCTGATACTTATGAAGACATTTAACAATAATGGTGATAGTTTAACAAAATTTTCAATGGTCTTACCTTTTTTTATGCGAAATACGAAATCAAGAAATATGCTGGAAAGGCATAGTAATTCGGTCAGTGACATCGTATAGAATTTCAACTACATTCATTGCGAAATATGGACCGTCTAGTTCAGCGCTGTTTGGACGCGGATAATGATAACTTCCATCAATTCCTGTGATATTGTTGCATTTGATATAAAGCAAGATAAGTCTATTGAAAAATTCGTTACAATAGCTTCATTGTTGCTGAAGTCTTGATCAAGAATTCGTGTTTGGCTTGGAGTGAAACATTACTTGTTTTTGATTGAACAAATAGATTAGATTGCCACCCTGGTTTCCTAAACAATTTTTTTTTTCGTACGTGTGTATTTTTCCACCCTTTAAGGCTTGTCTTTTTTTTTTTTTTTTTTTTTTTAACAATTTGATTAAATGTGACTAAATTAAGTTTAACTTAATTAAATAGTTGTATGTTATTTTCTTGGTTCATTTTACGCTATGTAACTTTAAGAGAGTAAATGCTATGATTAAATGAATCATGTCTAACATAGTTGCCGATTGCTATATACGAGAAAAAAAGTAGTAGTATGATCTAATTTATAAAAATGTGGATTCGATTAACCAGTGATTCTAATAAGCGGCGACTATTGGAATAGCTAACAATAACTCACCCCCCCCCCCCCCCCCTCCACAACCTAGAGCCAAATTCTGGGTAAGCCAGTTATGTTTATCTTATATATATATATTTACTGCATTTTCGAAATAGAAAAGAGGGCCAGGCATCAAAATGGATGTTTATATGATATTTTCCTGGAAACAACCAGATGTCAATAAGAGGTATCTTAAGGAGCAGTGATAGAAATTGAGAAATGAAAGGTAGGCGTCAAATGACGCCTACTGTAAATATCTTAGGCGTCAAATAAAAACTTCTAGTTGCAATTTCTAAAATTCACATAAATGTATCATTATATCCTACTTTATAGAAAAGCATGAATATATTTTTTTTTAAATTATTGAAGTTCTTAATGTACAATATTATAATAATTGAAGCAACTGTAAAACTGATAAAGCATTTTTAATTAATACTATATTTAGAAATGAATAGAAAAATGCACTTAACCATGTTAAACAAAAATAAACCTAACAAAATTTTATCCATTGTTGATAATTACACTTAAATTTAGTAAGAAAAAGAAGAACTATACATATAATTACAGACAAATATTGTTAACATGAAATCTAAACGACCACTTTTTTGTGTTTGTGTTAACCAGTAAAATAATAATATCATCTTATCTGTTGGGACTGCATTATTAATCCATGTTAACCCCTTGGGGACGAGAGACACGTATACGTGACGCATAAGATGCTCAGAATCCTCGATTATTCCCACCAGTTACTTTTATTGTAAGCTTTGCCTTATTTAATGATAGCATTTATGCATTCAATTAGGCAAAAATTTCTGTTTTGAAAAACCGGTGGTAAAAAAATTAAAAAAAGTGGTAAAAGATTCTGTAAAGGACGCTCGTCGTGAAGGGGTTAAGCAAAAATTCACATTAAGCGATTTAATGTGAACAATGCTTGACTGCATATAAATTGCAAAGATGAAACTCAAACAATACCCACTAATTTTAATAAAGTTAGATACTAAAACCAGGACGTCTAACTGTCCTTCAGCTACATCATTTCACAGGGATTTATAGCTTTATCTGGATAAAAATCTGCTAAATTGGGTCTATGCAGTTTTACCATTAATAAATCATAAACAGTATCAGTGGATAAACGGTTACGTGTAATATTTTTTTATAAAATTAAATTGACTAAATCACTTTTCACATTCAACAGTGCTAAATTGCAGGTTCAATATAAACTTTAGAAATTTGCATAAATTAATATGTTAATTTGAATTCTTACTCTCTGCTAAAAATTGCTGTCAAACTGTCTCACATTTTAGAGATTATGTTTGGTGATGTGAGACCAAATTTTCAAAAGCGGGGGATTGGCTAAGTTAAACAAAAAATAAGTGTTAAAAAAAGCTAGGCGTCAAATTTGACGCCCAGGAATAATTTTGTAGTCGTCAAATGCTATAATGTAGTCGCATTTGACGACTAACGACTGCTAATTTCTAACACTGTTAAGGAGATAATGAATAGAGGAAAAGATCAACGGAAATCGGTCATTCTCTAATTGACTTATTTCCGGTTGTATGCTTCCAAAATCCACAAGTATTTAAGAAAGTACTCGGGACTCAAAATGGTCGCGATTCTACTTTTTTCAAAAATTCTTATCTATGCTGTCAACTGTACCTTTGACAGACCCTTTCACACTGCTCATTGATCGTACCCGTCACAGAGTCGTTCCCCTTTAGGGGGGAAAGTGGGGTTTGTTTAGTTTTTAATAATAAGGTCAGTTTATTTACACAGAGGGTTAGACGGAAATCTCTAGTTTAAAGT
Organism: Maratus michaelseni; assembly: GCA_963931845.1. Taxonomy (NCBI): domain Eukaryota; kingdom Metazoa; phylum Arthropoda; class Arachnida; order Araneae; family Salticidae; genus Maratus; species Maratus michaelseni. The sequence goes on along the minus strand of OZ007587.1, from coordinate 222,700,456 downwards.
GGATTGGGAATCATTTACAAGTTCAGACTAGCATTTGAACCAAGGACATCCATATAAAATAGCAGCGTACCATCCTACGACATTTATGGCAGTGATTTTTAATCCCTAAGGATCGTTTTCATATGTGTCACGAAACATTTTAAATATATTTAATTAAATTAATATCCTTTGAATATTTAGAACGAATTTTCAAATATAGCTGTAAATGTAACACAAATACTTTTTATCGTTCTCCATAATAGCATATCTGTGTGAAGTTAGCTTTTGTGCGGTGACTAATGACAATAACAAAACTCTAAATCATGCCTAAAATGCTTGGAAGGAAATTTAAGACTGTGTCTGTCGATGATTCGATCTTTAAAATAAGTTTTTATTAAAATATCTGTTACTCTGCTGTCTTATTTTATGTTAAATTATAATAAAAAGAAAAATTATAATTTATAAATAAGATTTCAAAAACTTTTTATTTTAACCTTTTTATTAAAAGATATAATAAATTAGTTTGTCTTATTTTTAAACGTGATGGTGCATTTCGTTTTTGTTAATAAATGTACAGTAAAATCATATTCTCTTACCATTTTTTTCCGCCGACATAATTTAAGTATACGTGGAAGATTAAATATAATCTTACATATACTGTGACATACGAAAACTTTAAAATGCTATCTTAGACAAACAGGGGAACACCAGAAATTGATACCTAAATTTGCCACTGTATTTTTTTTTTCAAAAAATTTGTCAACATTTAAAAAAATAATTTAACGGATTTTTAGGATACCGTAGGCCAAGAGACCAGTGCAACAGATACTTTTCTCGCACTGTTGCGTCCTGAATGTCGATTTTAAACACCAACTTTGACAGTATTTTCTGAAAAATCTTCTGCCTTTATCAAAAAAATTTTTAAACAGCATTCGATTGTATAGTATCTTAATAAACATGAGAATACACCTTCTCGAGCAAGCACATTTCAACAGGAAATGTAATCTTTGTGTTTTTTGTAGAGGGAGTTGGGTATGAATTTCATCTGAACTATAGGGATTATCCAAATAGTTATTTTATTCGAATATTAACTATTCGGCCGGCTGAATACTGCTATGTTTTAGAGTTTAAAGATATTAAAATGTTAAATTTTAAGACAGTTTTTCCTCATATTTAACACGCTTATTTTCTTATAACTTTACATTGAAAAAAAGAAAGAAATACCTTAAGCTCCTGTTTTAATGTTATTATTATTATTATTTAGTTTCGTTTCTCAGAAAAGTCAATCTTTCAATTTAGTTCATATTTGTAGTTTGAATCATATATGCATTTTTTAAGTAAAATATTTTTCCACGGGTTGTGCGACTTTCCGATCTACCTCGACTTGGTTTCAAAGCCCCAAAGTAATAATTAAAAGCATATTGATTTTTAAGAAAGCAAATACATAATCTATTTAAATAACAATTATCAATAAAAATTTAGAACATTAATAGTCTGATTACACTCTCTAAAATATTACATTACATATTTCGGCATAAATATATAAAAAAGCCACTAAAGAAAACCAAAATAAAACTTAAAACAGCGCTTTTGATCTTTATAAGGTATTTTATCATGCGTTGCCTTTTATTCCATTCAGTAAAACAAACTTTGATTTATTTTCTTTTAAGTTAAAATGGATTCCTAGTCATTGTAAAGAAAAGCATGCGTCATTAATCCCGGGGTATCAAGAACATTTAAAGCACCTTTTCATGTTTTAAATCCTGTAAGAGCTCAGGATATTTTTATCCTTAAAATTTAAAGGTAAAAAGAAAATTGAAACACCTTCTCAAATACACATCATTTAAACTTATTTGTTAACAAAAAAATTTTTTTTTTTGATAAAGATGTTTTTTACAATAGCTTTTTCAAATAAAAAACAGTTTAATTAAGAGAGTAGATTTTTTTCGCTAGCAGAATGTGCCTCAAATTTTTATGTAACATATTATTTTTTTTTAATTCTTTGCAAATTAGCAGGGTTTTTTTTCAAAAGCTCAAACACATTAATTTTAATTGTAGAGATATTGTTGAGGGGATATTTAATCGAACATACAAGTAATATTGATCACATTATTACAGAAACACCCACTCTAATAGTAACAAATATTGTCCCAACATTCCGCTATTCTTGTGTCTATTAGTTGTACATTGCAAATAATTAAAATGCATGCGTGTGTCTAAAGTTTAAGTGCGGGTACGGGATACACACACAGACAGTGATGAATTCAGGGGTGCCCGAGGCAACATGTCTTGCCAGGAAAATTTGAGATTTTGATAAAATCAATGATCTAAATACGCCAATTCCTTTCCCTTTTACCCCGGAACTGCGTAATGTCCTCCTCTCCGGAGCTTCAAAATTCGTTCCCGGAGGAAAATGTCTGAACTCAACACTGCATACATAAAAGTGAAAAACGCGTAAAACAAATGTGACAATGACAATTTTATATGTGACAAAGACAATTTTATATGTGATAATGACAATTGCGTAAATATTCCGTAGAATCAGACAATAAATGATTATGCATGTTTTTTGGTAGCACAAATGATTTACGTGATAAGTCTGAAAGAGTATAAAACAGGTGGATACGATATCCGAATGCGAACCCATTTATACTGCGATTCGGCTCATATTTTGTCATGTTTTAAATACGTCACACTTTAGGTGACCTGCGACAGTTTGGATTTTCTATTTTTTTAACTTAGGAATAACTGGAGTTCCAGTGAATTGTAGAAGATTTATCGTATGTGTGTTTTTGTCGGAGTACTTTTACAGAGAGCGTCGTAGAAAATGATTGGATGGAGTATGTGTTTAATACACCAAAATTAAACTATATGCATTAATAGTTCTGAGCCTTGTTCTTTTATTAAAATCATTCTGACTATATAAAATCGCTGGGCACCATCATCATTATTGGCCACATTAGAGCTGCAAATGCTAGAGACTGGTGACTGGTGCTTTAATTGATAGCCGCTGTTTTACGAAAGTAATTGAAAGTGATATTTACCTATCCCGGGCTACTGTTGGCGAAACAATTTTTTGTAACAATGATATATTCAGAAGGTGGTCAGGAAAGAAATTCCCCAACCCCGATAAATTTTGATTACTCTGCCTGTTGTACGATGCTGTTTCAATTACCATTATATAATACTATTTATTTATGTAGAAATCTGAATATTTACACTTGTATAATATTACTAGGATCAAGAGTTCGCAGACTGTGTTATTATCGCTAATCTGGTTTGGAGAAGAAGGGAACTGTTTTACGGTGGCGTAAAGCTGAGGGAAAAAAATATAATATTTATTTGGATAATAATAATTTAGTGTTAGTTAATGTTGTACTATTATTTATGTTAATAACCACTGTAAATTTTGAATTGGGCCGATCATTTATGTTTATCTTTTAAAATAAATTTTGTTTTTATTTCAGCTTTTAGACGAAGACCGCTTCAGACCGATAGAAAAAATCAAGACAATCAGTAGCACATACATGGCAGCATCTGGTTTAAATCCTGGACGAAAAGTAATAAACAAATTTTATTATGTTAGCTTTTTTTATACAGAGTGCCTGTTAAAGTCCTCTCCATTCCAATTAGCTTCACAATGGCGACAGCTATAGCCATTGGTATTAGGTATAGTAAAAGAGTTATGCGCTAAGTGATGAAACCACTTACAGTGCCACATAGTGACAAACAGTGGAATTGGCCTTCCTATCTCAATTACGGTCCGAGACAAAAGTGTTGAGTGTCCTCAATTTAGTATGAAATGACGTCTTAAATGTAAAAATAGCAAATGTAAGCGAGGTACAATTTATTTTAATTAATCAAATTAAATATTCTCAATGTGCCCATCATGGGAACATAAGCAGATTACATAATGCATTGCTGCCGATAGTACTCACAATGGGCATACTTAACTTGGTTTTCTTACTAAAACAAGCTGCACCTTTCTTACATGTGTTAGTTTTATCAGTAAATATGCGTTAGCCTTATACTGCCAGATTTATGCATGCAATTATTGGTGTAATTAAGTTGGTCATAGGATATAAATCGTTTATATTTCAGCGCTTCTAATAATGTTATTTTTATATGTAAAATATGATATTGTACTAATTCGATGACGTTCTAGAACTTTGTTACTGACTTGTTTCTTGTATCCCGTACCGTTTTCGAGATAGGAGCGCTAACTCTGCGTGGAACGCTAACTCTGCGTTTGCCCTTGCTAAGTGCCACCGTAAGCAGTCTCATCTGTTAGCGCAAAGCCACTTTACTATACTTTTAGACGCTTGGTTGACACTCATGAGTATAGTTGTCGCCGTTCTGAAGTTACTGGGGGTGGACAGACCTTTTAGTGGGTACTATTTTGCATATATATTATTTTATATATGTTTTTTATACTTTATTTTATGTATGTGTGTATATTAATGAGAGAGAAAGAAAGAAAGCTGTGTTTAGGCGTGCGAGAAGGCGAGTATGTACAGAGTGATGCAATTGCAAAAAGCATATGATAAATTTTAACATTGTTTAATTTTTTCATACACTGTAAAAAAATTTCCGGAAGGTTCCGGAAAAAAGTGGTGGAATTAAGATTTTGCTGTTACGTTTCACAACAAAGTAGTGAAACCAATTTTCAATAATCAATATATTCTTTTTATTCAGTGACTTATTTAAGCAATTAAGTTTTAAAATTTCGTATTGCAGATAAAATGAATACTCAAATAATGGCGCATAAATGATTTAAATTAGCTACTTACTTTATCGGTTGATATCATGGCATTTGTTCAGATCGCATTTGTCTCTACTTATCTAGGCAGCTGTTTTTTATTCTTCTTTAGTTATCAAAATGGCTAATGGAATATAAAACATGAAGCACGCATGCGCAGGGTGTAGTTTATGGAAAAGTTGAAACCTCTCAAAAATATTACACGAATTATTGCCGTAATTGACGTGGGACATAAAAAAATTCGAAATTATGGTAAAATATTCAAAATGTTTCAGGATAATTTCCTGAAACATTCCGAATTTTTTTTACAGTGTTCTGCATTCTTACTGAAATTTGTGGTATAGCTTTATCAATTTATCAGTTATGTTACTCTTTTATAGTATATCGGTATAAATGGTTTAGTGCTAAAATATTCACTTGTTTTATTCAGAATTGCTTGCACTTACCAAAAAAATTAAATGGGCCAATCGAAAAAGCTTTGCAAAATATTTAAAAACGTATTTCCACATGAAAGCATCCAAAAACTGAATCATTTAACTTATAAGCCAATGAAGTTGAAAATGCAGAGCCCCTTTCTTTACAGGCGATAAATAATGTATTTTCGCCACATCTTACTTTACTACCTACATTTCCTAAAACCTTTTCTATGACATGTAAGAAAAATAAAAATATACCTCATTGATGGTTAGCATTAAAATCAAAATCATTTAGATGAAGCCTACAACTAGCATTTGTCATGCTAGGTGCAGGCTTCTTTATGGGTATGTTACTCTATGGGTAATATTATTTAATTTTACTTATTTTTAGTATGGCTTATTTTGAGTTCTTTGGATCATAAAATGTAAGTGCGTAACTTCTGTCACCCTCATTCCCACTTTATTATTTTAACTCTTTGATGCCATTGTGCTGCCATAAAAGTTGCCATTTGGGCGGGGTTTTTAAATTATTATTCCGATTTATTGATTGTCACCACATTTTTTGAAACAGTGTGAAATTAAATGAAATGTGCCTTGTGAGCGAGCTTGCAGCGGGCCCACGAGAAATCCTTCTCTAGACAAGTTTCTACATCATGCATGGCCCTGCTTGTAGTGGGGAGGTGGATCATAATCAAAAACGGTAAAATTGCGAATAGCCAGAACTAAGCCCACGAAATCAGAGTTTCAGTTTAAAATCTTATTTTTAAAATAAGCTATTCTCATAAGAATTTATATCGTCTCTAGCTATTAAATTCACATTTTTTTATTAGCTATTTTTTGAGTTAAACGATTACCTAGATAATACTGGTTACTTCTCAATTGTGTTTATTATGTGATAATACTTATAGAAATATCATCATTTTTTAAAGTTTAAAAAGATTGTTAAAATACATTTATTTTTGTTACAAATCTTTTATTTCCTCTTTATTTCAGTGTCCCGATGAATGGGGTCATTTAACTGCTTTAGTAGATTTTGCTTTCGCAATGCGAGAAGCCCTTGATGAGCTAAACAAACATTCCTTCAACAATTTTAAATTACGAATAGGTAAGTAACCTCGATTCTAAAGATTTAGATGAACATAGTTTCTATAAAATTAACAAATTCATACTAAATTTAGCACTGTACATTTTTAATTTGATTTTAGTGATATAAAAAGTCTTAAACTGACCGATCAACGGTTTTTTAATTGAATCTCGATATCTCAAAGAACATAGGGATAAAATATAATTCGTGCTGTAGCATTTTTGAGATATTAAAGCTTTGTTTAAACGTTTCAAATTTGACGGGCAGTATAAGAACAAAATTTTCTTGAAAAGGTGGAATAAACATCAGGAATGTAATAATATTTTAATTCAGATCCTTAACTTTTAGAATATTTTTTTTTCTTTTTTGTAACCGCAATGCTTACATTTTATTTTAAAAACGATGAATATACGTATAGCTGGAAGAATCCTTTGTTCATGATCTTAAACATACACACACCTTTCACCTCCCCTATGTTTGATTTTCGAAATCACTGAAGTATGTGTTTAACTAATTTTTTTAGTAGATTTGTTATTTAGTCACACTGAAGTGTGTCAGCCAAGTTCGCCTGACATACTAGTGTGTTATATTACACGAACAATTTCGAGCTGTTTTCGCCAAATTTCGACACTCTACTACTGAAAATCTATTTGACCTACGTACTTGTAATTTTAGACGTATAGTAAGACCCCTTTAATTATCTAGAATATAAAATTTTATAAATAACGCATAATTAGTTTCCAAGATAATGATATTTTAAAATGTCTGGTAATCGATAATTTTATCACTGACTCACTCACTCATCAAAAAGATCTCATATATCTACTGCACCTACCATAGAAGAAGGAATAAGAAGAAAGAAGATGTGGGGTGTTTTCGCCCATCTTCCTCTTTCGCCGTTTGCCACAGATTTTTTTTATTTACGCCATTTTTCGAAACTATTTCAAAGGCGGGGAATAAACAGGGGAATAGTATGGCGTACTTATCGCTGTCTTGCCACCTTTTTCCCTCGATATTTTCTTATTTATTTAAACGTTTGACAGGATTGTTTTGATTTTTGCTACGTCTGTTATGCGAAGGATATGTTATCTAAGGAGTGTAAACATAATGCAATCTATTTAAAGCTTTGTTTTTAAAGTTACGTATATTTTCTTTTTGTTATGGGGTGGGGGGGGTATGTTTTTTCTAAATACCAATAAAACAATACTTAAAAAACAATAATTGGTTGCTTTTATAACTAATATTTAATTCGATATTTTCAATTTTCCGATATTTGCTATCTTTATTTTTATGACAATAAAGAACTCCGGTATGATTTCTTTAAATAACTCATAAAAAAGAACTTTGTTCAAGAATAAGTTTAAATTCGATATATTTTAAAACTTTATTACTCTTTCTTACGTAATGAAGCTACTTTCAGTGCCTGATTTATGGCAGGGCATTCGGGCACGGTCCCAGGGCCACCGATTTTCTGGGGCCCGCAAATACTACTGAAGATTTTTAAATTATTAGCCAAAATCTGATGAAGCTTTAAACTATTAAAAGACAAAATTAATATTGAAAGTTTTTCTTTTTTTTCATGTAAAAATAACTTTTAAGGGCTACATCACTTACGCGAAAACGCCTGCTCGCTAATGTTAATCCTATGGGAGAAATTTTTAAAAATATCTCATTTGCATTTCAATATTTAAAAATAAATTTTACCACTGCATATTTAAAATTGACGAAAGATTGAAAAATCGTCAGCGAGATAGAACACTTAGGATTATGAGGATGTTATAAAAACTTTTACTGCTAAAACATTGAGAAGAAACATCATTAAATATCACAAAATTATTAAAGCAGCCCAGTAATAATAATATAATATTGCCCAGTGCCCCCAAATTTGTAAATCAGTCGCTGGCTACTTATAAAATAAACACATACATTTACCCCCCCCCCCCCCCCTTCACCGTCGTAATATCAACTAAGAATTGATTGTATTCACCTGATTTTAAAATTTAAAACCAAACCCTTATTTAAATTTAACTAAAATCCCTTTTCTTGTGATGGGGGAAAAAAAGTAAAATTCATTCTTTATAAAGGACTGAATAATTAAAAAGTAGGATATATATATATTAGTTAAAAGGATTTAAAGTAATTGTTTCATTTTATGAAATTAGGAAATACTAATAAAATGTATCATATTTATTATTTCTGTTGTCAACATCACTTTTTCTAAGCAAATAAAAAACGCAAAACGATAAAAGAGATACCATATGAAAAATTTTTGAACATGTTTCTGACATATTATACTCACATTTCGTTAAAACATGTTTGATGAAAACTACATTTAATTAAAAATTAAATCAGCATTGTTTTCATAAATGAAATGAAAGGTTTTTCTCAAATAAGCGTTGCCACCCACAAAAAAACTAATAAAATTATTAAAATATATATATATATATGTTCCAATAAGTGGGACAAAGTTGTTGCACACGTTTATATTATATTTATGATTACAAAGCAAAATTTAATTTCAAATTCTCAATTTATTATTTTTTCTCCCATTTTTTTTTCCAAAACAGATGATGTCACCCTCTCATGCAGTTAAAATACAATTAATTACTTTTTTTTCCCCGCATGCTATCCTTGGCCAGATTTGTTCGATGAAATTCGCAATTGTTTTTCTGTAATCATTTATGCAACGAAATTTGCAATTAGTTTCTCTAATCATGTTTTAAAATTAGCGATTTTTTCCTACAATTGTTTGACTAAATTATTGATTTTTTTTTTTTTGTGGTGGTGGTAGGGGGGTAGCCTACGTCACTGAAAGAACATATTATTTTAGTGGTTAACACATTGAAACAGTCGTCTTAAAAAATAAGGAATCCATAATTTTTTCTTTCAAATAACTGCAAAATTTTATTAAAAATTTACAAATTTAGAATATTTTTTAATGACATTTTTTTCAGATTTTGGGTCCTCACAGATTTTGGAATTCTAGATAATGGGTCCTATACAGTAGTAATTTTTGTTTTATTTAATAGCAGATCTTTCATTGAAACGTAATTCCTGGTTCCTTCCAATACCTTGAGCTGCCGCATTCTTTGAACGCACAAGACATACTTAAAATAAACAAAAAAATGATATTAACAGAATGAAATTAAAAAAATTAAAAGAAGAAGAGCAAATTTCACGGGCACAAGTCAAGACACGATATGAGAATGACAAAAGCGGAAATACCGGCAACCCATCATGTGAGGCGACGGTTAGTAGGAACGTCTATGCCAAGATAAAAGCCAAGTTTTCGCCAATATAGGGAGGGTTGCGAGCATTCTGTTTGAACACCTTCCCATAACCCCCGTAGCAATTGATGGGCGAAAACACCCCACATCTTTCTTCTATCTTATATTTCCTTCTTCTATGGCACCTACAGACTTCAAATTTGGTACGAAGTTCGTTTACACTATAAGGAAACAAAAAATAAAAATCAGAAAATCGACCAATTACCCACTTGGAGGTGTCCATTTTTACTTCAACGTTACGTCTATTAGGCGAAATTTTAATTTGCCAAAAAAAGTGCCAAATGTTGAATCCGGGCTGACCTTGCAGCAAAATCACCTGATTATCAGCCATTTTTGGCTAATTTCAGATAATTAATTTTTTGAGTAATTGTGCATAAAATTTACCATTTTAGACACATTGTGAAAAAACAAAAACATTTTGAGAGAATACATATATCGAAATACGCATATATTTCGAGACATTTGCAGTTGTAATTCGTCTAATCCCGGAATTAAAAATGTAAACAAAAGAGAGTCATTCCTATGGTTAAAATAAATATTGATCATGGATGTGTGGCTATCATGGGTCTAGACAGTGTAGCTGTGGACAACCTTGCGGTGTCTCGGACTCTCAACGCCAGTGCTACGGGTAGGGGAGACGAGACTGGTACACAGTGGACCACTTTTTCAGTTAAAATATTTTTTCTCTTTAACGGACAAACCGATCTGCATGAAAATATTTTTGAATATTCCTTAAACCTTTTTACATTCATTTTCTCAGAACGTAGTTTTCAATACATTTTTCAAAAAAAAAATATATATATGCACCCATAAAGTGGACCAGTGTGCCCCAGAAGTGGGGCACAGTGGACCGCTATTAGGTATTATCTGAAATACAATATAAATCTATTTTTTATTAATCTAATTCTTTTTTATTTTCCCTTTACCCGCAAAATAACATAGTAATAAGAATTTACAATTAACATTTTGAAACAAAAACAAAAATAAATTATATTTTAAAAATAATAACAGATGAATGAATAATAACAGATGATCATTCCATTCAATTTGCGTCATACAGGAACAAGTTGAAGTTATTACTTAAGTACAAAAAAATCAGCGCATATTAAAATTTGCAAATGAAATTCCAAAATACTTATGAGTAAGATAGAGCCTGGAATTTTCCTGAAATACTTTTATTTCTGGGAGCAACTTTATGAAATCATTGACATCAACAACAGATTCATCTACAGTTTCAGGAAAAATAAACTGATTTCCATTAATTGGCGTCTCATGAATTTTACTTGAATAGAATCATCACTAATTAGACTACAGTTATAGTTATCAAAGGCAGTAAATACGAAACAAAATATTTCTTATTATGTTAAATAAATTGTTATTTTTCTTTGTTTACTTTATTTTGCAGTTAAATATCTACTTTAAAACAATATTTCTTTATAGAAAATAAGCAATTATTAAATATCTTGAACATTCTGCATTACAGGAGCAGAGTGGATTGTGGACCACTGTGCCCCATGCTGAAGTTCAATAAATAATCATATTAATATTTTTTATAGCTTTCTTTTAAACATATTAACTTCAAAGTTGAATAAAAACAAGTATCTTAGCTATGCAAAAAGGCTGTTTTATCTTATTTATCTACATCCTTTAATTACTAAAAAAATAAAAATATGATGATGAAAAATTTTACTTTTAGAAGCTCAAAACAACCAGTCAGGATAAAATAGTTCAATCTAAGCTAAACATATTTTCTGAAGGCTATAAATAATCAGTGCAGTGCTGTTGTCTATTAGGATAGAAGAGAAGCTTAAAAAAATTAAATAAATAAAATATTAGGGGGAGGTCCACTGTGCCCATAGGTCCAGTGTGTACCGGTCTCCCCTACTCTATCGATTTCAGCCGCGGATAAAGGTACTCTACCGATTGCTGCTGAGTATAAAGATAATGCTTGCAGAGGACTATCAAGTATCATTTCGATGTCTTTCAATAGCAACACGAACTTTCCAACTGTTGGATACGGAGGGTTTTGAAGATGCACATTCTTACTATGCTGTAATTTCGGTGGACGAATTCGAATTTTAATAATTAATGTCTGTTTACTTTCAAGTTTGTATGCTGTGTGTCAAATAAATGTTATAATTAAGCAAAAGGTGCACTAGCATTTTGTTTTTAATTCTAGTTTAAGCCAATACTTTCTTTCACCAGACTAAAAACCTACATTAGTAAGGGCTAAAAGTCAGCCGTATTTTCTTGTTAGTGCTTGTTTAAATTTTATACTATTTGTTTGATATTATTTGGATAGTTTCGTCATTTTATTTGTAAATATGAATCGGACTGTTGATTTATATGTTAATGAGTCTGTAATGGTAAAATGGTCAATATGATTATTGTTATTTCAGAAGTATTAAAAATTTCGAATCAATACATTTGGTTTCAAAACATACATTAAATACAGCAGTATTAAAATACAGATTTCTGCCGCAAATTGACAGCCAAATTTTTTGTTGAAGGAAATTTAAATTAAATTGAGTATTGCCTGGTGAATAAAATAGTCACTTGTAAACACATTAAAAACCATTAAGTAAAGTGTTTAAGTATATTGCAACAGTGCAAAAAGTAATGATATCCCATCAAAAACATACATGTGAAATAATGCCAAGTTCGTTAACGGTTTCGCTAATAAAAGAAGTCAGATATAACTGGAAATCAAGTTCTTTCGAAGCTTCTTAAATCATAGCCCCTGTCATGCATAACGTTCTTCAATTGCTTAAAATGATTTGTTATGTTATTTGTTACTCAATAGAGCGACTTGGCAAATTTTCAGCCACCAACTTTAATCTTTGAGTCTGAGTACAATTTAGTCTAGTATGTCATTGGCAAAGATCTAGTCAATCAAGTATTCGAATAAGTATGTCGAAGTTAAGGTATTGATAAGTTAACGAAGTGATTAAATTTAAGTTCAGATCAACCAAGTAGAGAAATTTGAATAAAAGAAAACGTGCAAAGTCGCTCTATTGAGTAGCAAATAACATAACAAATCCTTTTAAGCAATTGAAGAACGTTATGCATGACAGGAGCTATGATTTAAAGAGCTTCGAAAGAACTTGGTTTCCAGTTAGATATGAATTATTTTTATTAGCGAAACCGTAAACGAACTTGGCATTCTTTCACATGTATGTTTTTGATGGGATTCTGTTTATCACGCTCGTCCCTAAAACTGCTGCTGATATATAGAAAAATGACTTAAAACTTTTGATAACCCCTTTAACCTCTTTAGGAGTTAAATTGCGAAAAATACTTTTGTAGTTGATCTCTATTATGTGTTACAATACTTACACAAGATTTCAAATTTCTAGCTTCAATAGTTTTGTCTGTGCGTTGAGGACAAAACTTCTTATAAGTATAGATTTAAATGAGCTTTACAGAAAAAAAGTCATTTTACGTAAAAAAAATATGAACCTTAGGGATTTCTATCCCTCAGATTTTCCAATCTAACGGGATTCTAGCGGAATTACAAACGAACACTGTGCGATCCCACAGTATTCTTTAAATTGTAAATTTTTTCGAAATTCAGTTGTAAAATATCACATTTGATAAGGATTTTGTGCAATTTTTGTAAATTTAATTTTTTTTTAAGATAAAGCAATATTTCCGACACTGTTTTATTGGTTTTTTTTTTCGAATTTTCAGCCAAAGTTTATACAGATCTGAATATGCAGTCCTTAATAAAGAAATCTGTTTAGGTTCGACATTGTGTTTTGAAATTTTTGTGATCATACATAACAGACAAATAAAAGACTTTTATTCGACTTTTTTCATATTATGTCATTTGATTATTTAACATTTCATCGAAATTTCATATGCTTTCTTTCTTGTAAGATCGGTTTCGGTATGTTTTAATTTTACTTTCAGTATGCAGTGTAAAAAATTATTGTAATTATGATAAAAACCGGATTGTGGAAATATTGGTATATTTTTACTTTTTTAGGTTCCCTGAACCCTGTTTTGCTATTTTTATACCTATTCCATATATATATATGTGTGTATGTATGTATATATATTATAAATTCCTCACGTTTTTATAGGTTCCTGGAGCTCGTTTTTGGTGGTTTTTCAATTATGTCGCTATGTATATGTGTTTGAGTGAACACAGTGGCGGCCAAACTATGATTTCGATAGAGCTCCCATTGAATATGTTACAGGCTAATGCTAATGTTGCAAAAACTATATATAATTTCGAACAAATCGGCCGACACGTTTGGCAGCTAAATCTGTTTTCAATCATTCTGATGAATATTCTCTCTTACCTCAATTAAATTATGTTTATTGCTTTCGTTCATCTTATGTCGATACAACTATGTTTCAATAGAGTATGCCTTAATTTAATAAAATATGTTTTTCTTATTTTTTGTTCCTTTACTCCTAGTTGTTTTATAGCAAAAAATAAAAATAAAAATAAAAATAAAATAAAATAAAAAAGATTTTACTAAATAAAATTGTATGGATTTTTTGTATTGATTTTGTTGAAGAAACAAAATCTACATTTAAGAAAAATAAAACGAAATACTTTTGCAAACCGTGCTAAAATAGGCTAAAAGGGTTCCTTTTTGATGAAAAAAGGTTTTAATTCTCATACACTTGAAACGAATTGTCGCCAAGTTTGTTCTGCTCATGTTTGGCGCAAATATTGGCTGTGAATTCGATTATGTAGGATTAGCTCTATAATTAAAATATTTTAGTAGAATAATTGTATATATTGCGTTACATACTTTTTTTTTTTTTTTTTTGACATCTCCAGATTTTGCATTCATAACTTTGCAAAATATTTTCCGTATTTGGAAGTCGCAATCTCTTCAATCTCATGAGTTATGTATGTGTTGTCATTTTAAAAAATGGCTTTACTATTTTCTTTATTTCTTGGTTGTATCAATTTTTTAGGTAACGAAAATATACCACCTGTACATTTAAATATTTCTCATATTTTTGGACATTAAATTAAATTAAAATACGAATAAAATAAATACAGCGGCATTCTTTTATTTTCCCACGAAAATCAGTGACTAAATCAGCCTTCAAAATGCCTTCATGCAATATATCCAACTTTTCTATGGCAAAATAAAGTTGTATCTGCGGTTATAATGCAGATTTATCATTAATTTGGGTTTGCTCTTTTTCAGGGAATTACATCTCAGATTCCATATGAACTGGAACTTTACTTATGCAAATTGTAAAAATAATAAAAGCGTCCCAACATATTTAGTAAGTTATTCAAACACATCGTGTAGCCCAAATTCAGAGTTATATATTTGTTTGTTTCTTCTCAAACATATTTTTGTAAATCAAAATTTCTGGCTGGCGATTATTTACAGACTTTAAAAATCTTGTATATAACTGGAAATCAGTTCTACTAGAGACTGATATAGAGTTATACCTAGTATTTACTCAAATTAATTATACTTTTAAGAATTTTAATCGGTTGCAAACAATAAAGTTCTGTTGATTTAAAAGTTGGAAGCGTTTCTTTCTTTAAGCAAAATAAGTAATTTAGGGCCCTTTGACTGTCCATTTATTTGTGTATAAGATATCCCTTACATCACAATTTCCAACAAAGCTAAAATTATTTTTTTTTTTTTTTTTTCATTAATTGGGCATTTGGCTCTGCGCATCTTCTCCCGAAAGAATCCGCGGTATCATATTGCGGGATTCTTGCGGGATTTCAATCCCTAATATCACTGTTATATGACACAAAAACCTTATATTATCTCTCTATTCTAAAACAAGGACAAAAAAGCATGCATCAGTCATAGATTATGAAACACTATCCAACACCAACAGACTATTATAAAGAATCCATTTTCAGCAATGACTGTCAATATCCGGTAATGTGTGCGAATTATTTCTTGTAGCCCTGTATGCGATCTATAGAATTTACACACACCACTTAATACACTCAAAATTAGATAATTCTGGACGGGTGTTGGCGAGTGTAGCTCGTAGGGGTTAGAGCTCTTTAGTCATAATTGAATAAAGAAAGAAACAAAAAAAATTAATTCAAAAGTCTCTAAGATTTAAAAAGTATTTTTATGTAAGTTTTAAGAAGATGTAGGATTAAAATTCCTAATGTTATCGAGCTAATTACGTATTAATAAAAAGCTAATATTGTTTTATTAAAAATTATTAAAAATATAATAATGTGCTATAAAGTATGTGAAGACCTTTAAAAAAGATTCTGATTATTTTTTCATTTCAGGTATTAGTCATGGACCCTTGGTTGGCGGTGTCATTGGTGCTAAAAAACCAGTATATGACATATGGGGCAATACTGTGAACGAAGCAAGTCGCATGGATTCTACAGGAACTTTTGATAAAATACAGGTACTGATATTTCTTTTGTTTATAAATTGTGTATGTATGTGGGATGCGAGTTGATTTATAGAATATTTTGTAGGACCAAAATCACCTAGCTTTTTTAGTAATTTCTGATACAGGGTGCCCCCATAATAAAACGCTAGAGGGAATTTAAATAAATAACTATACTCTAGTAAGATAAACGAAGAGACTTTTGAGAATCGCCAGGTGCAACACTGGAGTCTGTTATGTTAGCGGCTAAATCGGCGTAGCGAATAGAGTTCAGAATTAAGTCGAGAAACGCGCATGCGTGTGTACGTCAACATGGTGCTTTACGCTGAAGACTGTTTTTACATTATCGACGTTCATTTTTCTAACAAAAAATTGTTCAAAGAAGTAAGGAGGCTGTTTAGTGGGAAGTCTGGTGAAGAAGAAGTCTCATGTTCACTTCGTGAATGTGATGCCCATACATGTGTCTAGAAGTTGGAGGAGCAGAATTTGAACATCTATTGTAGTTTCAATCAAATAAATAGATTTTTGAAATTTTTTCCAAAATTTAACGAGTTTTTTTTTTTTTTTTTTTTTGGAGGGGGTGGGGGGGGGGAGGGCACCCTGTAAAATTAAGATTTATTTTCGTTAGTAAAAGAATTTAGTTAAGATTTAAAAGGTTCACATGATTCAAACTGAATGATGAAAAATTATTTATATTGTTTGTGTATGATTTAATCTTTGTAACTAAGTATTATTAGGATGTATCAAAAGTATTTTCGTTTTTTGAATGCTCATCTACGAAAGCCTGCAGTTGGCACTTGCTCACCACTATGGTCGAACATGAAATGCTTTATTAGAAGATATATGGGCCTCAGTATTATATGATCATACCGACTTTTTAAGTCTCATAATGAGTAATACGGATATTGAAATTTTGTCCATCTTAAGGCATAATTTGAAACTAGACTTTAAAGCAACTGAAGCTTTTCATAAAATTCGTGAAGTGGAATGCCAGGACAAAGTTAGTGTTCACACAGCTCAAAACTGATTCAAAAGTTTCAAGGAAGTAGAATTTAGCCTTGAAATCAAACCCAGAAGTGGTAGGCGTTTAGTTGTGCATCTTGAGAAGGTGAGGTGTTGTAAGAGAAAGTAGATAATAACCGAACCACTAACACCCGAAAACATTCATAGTAACTAGCACAGTCTAATCACTATATGTCGAACTTTACATAAGCTTAAAAAACTTACAGGAGCCAAGAGAGGAAATAAAACGAAAATACTTTTGATATACCTTAATATTATTTTTTCTTTTACCGGTCAGCTTCTAATATTGATCTTGTAGCTATAATTATAAAACAATATATATGCTTACAGTTATAAAAGCATTCCTACCGTTTCAAAAATATTTTATATGTCTTCTTTTCTTGCAGGTGCCAAAAGCTACTGCTCAGATATTAGAAGCCCACGGGTACCTCGTCCAACTTAGAGGCTTAGTTGCTGTGAAAGGGAAAGGTGAAATGGAAACATTTTACGTAGTAGGCCGCCGAAAGATTGTTGGACGACAGATGTCTATGGGCCGCCATCCAAGTGTCCATAAGAGTTTAGCTGCTGTAGTATATGGTTTAGTGAGAGCCAGAAAAAAGGGTCTGGGATCCAGTCTGAGTGTTCCGAGTCCACAGAGGAGATTGGCATCTGCTACCACTCCCACAGCTCCTCCTAGACACAAACTGCATCGAATTCTTTCAGAAACTCCCCATCCTAGCCGGAAGAAAAATAATAGACTGAGAGAGAGAAGGATGACCGATGCTGGTGGAAGTAGCCACTCATATCCTGACATGAGAAATGTCATAGATCTCGATTTAAAGGGAGTAATTTCCTGACGAGATCTAGCAAAAAGTTCTCTGAAGAGTTCTGATGAAAGAACCCAGCAGTGAACTTTTTGCGCTTCCTCGAAAACAAATTTTGTTTATTGAACCAGAGTTTCAGGTGGAAACAAACGACGATGATCAAATACAGGACATTCGACATATTCAAGATGGCGTTTCCTTGCTTGATGTCGAAAAGTCTTTTGTTAATATTACAGGGATTATGAAAGATCCTCTTTCAGATAAGAGTTCAAACAAGAAAAGCGAGCTATGACCCTTCTGTTTTTCATATGAAAAAAATTGTTTATAGATGTATTGTTTCAGATGAAAACAAATCATGATGAACAAATATAAGTCATTCGCTATTATATTATACAGCGTTTCCTTGCTTGAGCTCTGTTAATACTACAGGAATTGTGAAATATTCTTATTTGAGTTAGAATGAGAAAAGCTACCAACTAATGTTTTGCTTTTCATATAAAGCAAATTTTGTTCATTGATCCATTGTTTCAGATGGAGATAAATACTGTTGATTAAATACATAACATATGTCTTCTTCAAGATGGCGTTTTCTTGCTTGAGCCCAAAATGTTTTTTGTCAATACTGTAGGGGTTATGCAAGATCCTCATTCAGATCGCATTTGCACTTATTATTTCAAGTCATTATTTATGATAAAAGTAAAATGATTTCTAAAGTGACCTGTTTGCAAAAGGCTGTCTTAAAAAGTTAACGTCTTTTTTAGCTGAGTGAAAAAAAGTTTTGAAAGGTATGATAAGATTTTTGAAGCAGTATAATACAATTATTGTATCTGGTATTGTTTACTAAGTTAAACCAGCATGTTTAGCTGATTTCAACAACACAAGATGTAACTAACTTCAAAATCTTTACTGCGATTCAAGCAATAGACTGTCGTAAAGGCAGCTACATTAAGAGGAAGATCCGGACAGACCAAAGTCTTTATCATTATTTTCAAGCTTAATATTTTGTTAACGTAGAAAATTGTATAGTTACAATGGCGATATTTGATCTCAAATTCAGTGCAGAGGAAAACTTTTCTGCATTGAGAATTATATTCAGAAAGTTTTCTACCACTTTTTCATGAATAAGCAACATAATTTAGCTTATTTGTCTTTTGTTGTTTTAGTTTGACTGTTAAAATGTTATACCATAAAACTGTTCTTATCAAAACATTCGAAAAATAATGATCATTTGAAGAAAATTAAGGCCTTCTGAAAGAAATTTTAAAATACATGTTTATTTTATTTTTTTTAAAGTGTTACAAATTTCAATAATCATATTTACAGCTATGACAAAAAAAATAGAAAACACCTTTTATTTTTTGAAACGTTAAGAATAAAGCCATTTTAAGTTTCCTAATTTATGTTCAATATGTTTTATCTTAACAATACATACAATGTATTGATCTGTAGGTATAATTACCTATTATTTTGATGTTTTCGTGTCATGATGTTTTTCTCTGAACTAGCCTAAAAATGTATTAGAAAAAAAATAGAAACACTTGGTTATTGAGAAAAAAACATTATTTATAAAACAATTTACAGTTTTATAAACATTTAGTTGCAAAAGCTTAGTTTTAAAGGACTGCACTAATATTATATGGCATGGAGTCGGGTAATTTTTTTAATTTTTATAGGAATCAAACATGAATTGCAAAGTTCTCCAAAGTATTTCAAGTTTGGCGGGTTTTTGCCTTTAATTTTATCTTTTAGTTTATGTCATGATTTAAGTCCAGTGATGGAGAAGATTATGGCAGAACATCAATCCAGTTTCGTGTAAGCCAACTTTTCGTCACCTCTCCTGAATCTTTCGAATAATTATCATGTTGATAGTGTCATTTCAGAGGCTTGTTTTCGTCCACCTATAGTATCATCGTGGTGCTCTAAGATATCCAAACACACATCTTTATTTATGATGTTATATATACAGAAAATTCAGCTTGCACCACACCGCGAAAAAACAGCTCTACATCATACTGCAACCTCCCGCTTTACCAGTTTTCTTTGTGTATTTCGGATCATGCACCTGAATTTCAGGTTATCCAAAAAAAAACAGTTTCTTACCCATTCCAAACAATTTTTTTTTTCCAGAGCCACTATTTCTTCTATTTTCAAAGTCGTTTTCGATGTACTACAATTTCACAAAATGATACGCTTTTCAGTATGTATTTCTTTAAAAAAGAATCTCATTGGACTTCGAAATTACATTTTTTTTATTTAGTAGTATCTTCAGTGCCCGATCAGAACTCTATGTGAGACCTGGGACACAGAGGTCATGTAGGGGAGCCCCCTTTCTCAAGAAAGTTGCATTATAAATGTGACAAGCAGCTTTTTGTGCAATTTAGAATTTAAACCATAGTTTTATTAAAAAAAATGAATATATCATAGACACAAGTAAAAATGCATTAAAAAAATTATGCTAAGGTAAATTTTTTTGCACTATACGTAATTTAAAGTAAGTAAAACTCTAAAACTAAGGGATTGAATGACATATGTTTGATGTAATATCCATTCTTCTCAGAATTTTGAAGTTTACCTTACATTTCATTGTTGTTAGTTTACAAAGTACATTGAGATAGTTTAGTTTACATGAATGGTAAAAATTATTTTTTTTCTATAAACTATAAATGAAAATTTGTATTAGTTTGAATTTTCAAAGAGTGGACAAAATGTATTTTGGGCCCTCTGAAAATGTGTTCACTGGCCACATGCCCTGTGTGCACCTGTGATGATCAAGCCCTGAGTATCCTTCGAAATGTTTTCTCTCTTGATCTTCAACCAAATATTCTTTTCTTTCTTGAAGTCACTTAAGAGGGATTTCCCCTACATTCTGGTACATTTTTGCATGTATTTCTGTAAAAACTTTTTTTTTTAAATTCAATTGATTTAGAATTTTTTCTGAATAATTATCCATTGATGGATATTGTTAAAACAGGTTTGTTACTCCGCTCTATTACAATATTTTCTGCTACTCATTTCTTTCTATATAAATCACGTAAAAAGAACAATCTTTTGAAGAGAAATTTTCCAATTTAACACAAAGCATGGCAGATTCTATAAGTCATTTATTTTTTTTTTAAAAAAGAAAGAAAGAAAGAAAGAAAGAAAAACTGACATTTGTTATTACTTTTTAAAGTTTTTCTACATTTGTGTCCTATTTATTTTTGAGATAGTTCGAAAAAAAAAACTTTCACACAAAAACACCACAGTAATCGGCGGCGATACTTACACAATCAGTACATTACGTCACAAGGGTACAAAAAATACACATTAACCATGTATATTTTTTAAGTTAAACTCCTGTTATTTTTTTAATTTGCAGAAAAATAAAAAGTGTTTCTATTATTTTGGCCCCAGCTGTAGTTACGAATGGAAATATCATATAATAGATTAAGTCCTTAAAGCTGAAAATATTAATTTACAGCCAGCATTGCAAGAAGAAATATCAAATATACACTGCAAAAAACAAATTTTTGATTTTACAATATAATACTGGCAACCCAGCTGCCATTATTATACCGTAAAAGTAATAGTAATAAACAATACAATAAACAGTAATACACTACCGCGCATGCGCGGCAGTGCATTACTGCTTAATTTACTGTTTATTACTATTAATTTTATGGTATAATACTGGCAGCTGGGATGCGCGGCAGTGCATTACTGCTTATTTTACTGTTTATTACTGTTAATTTTACGGTATAATACTGGCACCTGGGGTGTCAGTATTATACTGTAAAATCAACAATTTTTTTTATTGTAGATGCACAAAATTTTAAGATGAAAGTTTAGCATAAAATTTTATATATAGTGCTTCGTCGCTTATTATTCTCAGTTATTCTTTTATAAAAAGTTTTATAATAATACATCGTACCAGTTTGTATATATTTTCGATGCATAATTTTTCATTAGAGTTTGTGTTCCCTTCACTTGTACTCCCTGGGTTTTATTCTGTCATTGTAATCAAGCATTTTTCCACTGGAGTTCTTTTGAACCATGGTTCAAAAGCATATGAAATTACATTATATATGCTTAAATGAATAACCTATGCATAGGCTTCTCCTTGAAATCGATATGCATTTCATGATCGGTTATCTTTTCAGTAGATGAGTTATTATTAGACTTGATTTCTCTTGCCCACTTCAGTGTTTCAGTTTCATCTCACCAAGCGGAACCCTTGGGTTCCTCAAGATACCAATAAAGTATTACAAGATACACGATCGGTTGTTTCTTCAACAGATAAATTTTCATTCAGTATAATTTCTCTTGCTCACTCGGGATTAAGTTTGGTCAGTCTAATTCAGCTTCTTTTCTCTGGAGTTGGTTGGAACCTTAAGGGTTCTGCAAGCTATGGCAATCTATGATTGTTCGTCTTTTGGATAGATAAATTTTCGCCGGACTTGATTTATGTTACCCTCTTCAGGTTTCAGTTTCATCTCTCCAATAAAGCATTTTCCCATTATAATTCCTCGGAACCCTACGGTTCCGCCACAAAATCAATAGGTAATCTATGATCAGTTGTTTTTTCAATCGATAACATTTCTTTTAGATTTTGGTTCTTTTGCCTTCTTGGGGTTTCAGTTTTTCCATCTTCAACCATTCACCTACTTTAACCCTTCAACTATTCCTAGCCTAAACAGTGTGAATTTAAATTACTAACTTATTAGCAGAAATAATATTCAATAAAAATCTTGTTCTCTTTGAAGTCATAAACATTTTTGAGTGATACCCCATTTCACAGCCTTTTTACGAACAGGTCCTAAAGCCAATATCTTTAATTTTGGAAAATATACGCTGAGACTGTCGAGATAAACTCATAAAAGATTCTAATAAAAGTAAATTAGAGCGCTTGTAAACAGTTCAAGATTTACAAACGTTGTTTTTTTTTTCAGTCACTGAGAAGCAATTACCAGCTGTACATATTAAACCACTCTTACTTTAAATAATGTAATTTCAGAATATTTTATAAACTAATTTTAAATTTACATAAAATCAGAAACAGGTACTGCGCTACACTCGTGACCTTATTTTGACTTGATGTTCTAAATGTGATTGCATCTACATTTATGTTTTCATTTTACAATTTGAGTCGTATATAAAGCAAATATAATTCAATCATAAGTTATTTTCAGTTTTCAATACATTATTGGAGTTGTCTGCGAAGTTCATGCCCATTTTTGGTAGTATATATAAAAATCCAGTAGAATGAGACTTGAAGGCATACAAGCATGTATACATAATCTAAAATTTGACAATCATTCATAGAAAAACGATTGGTTAAAATACTGCTTAAAAAAATGTCAGAAATTACATTCCAAGCGCTGCACAGTAGTAATTGGGTTCACGGACAAAAGTTCGCGTCAAAAATGAGCTTCTGGTATCAATGTTTAAAAGTGTATGAGATTTATAAGAATGGGGTTAATAATACTGCAAACCCGCTCTCGATAAATTGCATCAATCGATTCCAGACCCAATTAGGACTCTTTCCCCAAGCATAGGATAGCAGCGTCCCCTGTTGAGTGATCCAGGTCAAAATTGAATCAGCATGTCAAAGTCTAACAGAATATGCATTTTGATTAAATTCCGTGCATTAGATTTTGAGATACAGCTATCGTGCAAATCGTAAAAACAAACGCAGCATAGCAACGCCACATGTTAGGCAATATGCACCAAACCAATTCAGCATCAAATTATGTCAATGTCTAACAGGATATGAAGATTTATCAAATATATTTTTTTTATCAGTTCTTGAAATATAACTATCACGTAAATCGTGGAAAATACGCCATAGATGCACCACCTGTTGGGCCATACATATCCAAATGTAATCAGCAACAATTTATGTCAAAAGTATAACTGAATCTGGAGTTTGGTTAAATTCCGTGCATCAGTTCTTTAGATAGAGTGGCCACAAAATTTGTATCGCACACAGATTGACTGAAAGACATTATCCAAAAATAATCAAATCATGTTCAGGCCATCAAAACATATAAATCCATCAAAAAACGGAAGTCGAAAATTTTCTAGATTCCACTACTTTTTTTTCTTATGTATATGGAAGAAAGTAAAAGTAGGGTATTTATTAATCTTAGATACTTGGAGTGTAAGAATAAAATCTGCCAATTGTTTTTGTTTTCGCAAGACATGGAGAGAAAGCAATATAACTCGGAATTAATATATACTATATCGAAAATTAAATGATCTGATATTCCTCAGAAATCAGCATGAACTTTCAAGACAACGCAGTACAAGTTTATTTTCTTGAATAAATATGCTTACCTTCGACTGTTTAATACTTACAATAACTTAAACTGGTTTAATATTTTACAATTTGGTTACTTTCATACATGTATGTAATATATATTCACGTCATGCTAGATATTTAGAACCGTTATCTAACATGGAGTAATCGGATGTTGATGCCTCTATAATAATAGTTTAGTTTAGGAACTGACACTTTTATTTATCCTTTAATTGTGCAATGTTGTGGGACGTGGGACGTGGGTGGCCATCCCGAGTTGTATGCGTTTATTTAACAATCATGATCCGAATAATCTGCGCGTCTTGCAAATTGTCACTTGGTTTTATTTAAATTACTTCTCATTTTTTTTCTAATAGACGAAAGGGTGGATAGGAGGTATAACGTCAACCGTAATTGAGTTGAGTTGAGTTGATTATTGACGGCCAATTATCTACACTAGGGATATAGGCCCGGGGGGAGTGCCCTTCGTGGGGGTCTTTCTAAGGGAACCTAATCCGTATTTACGCATGGATAAATCCCCGGCTCGGAGAAAATCACGAAAACTCCGAACGATTAGGCCGACGGGCGCGATTGGGATCGAACCCAGCACCTCCCGTCTACCAGCTTCGAGAGCAGAACCTCTCAGCCACTGGTGGGGCTCAACCGTAATTGAATTAAGAGCTTTTGATTAATTTCTGAGCCAGTCCATTCATAAAATTCCGAGCAAGTATTCTGCACTGTCTGCCCACAGGAAAATGAGAATTGCACTTAATCAGCACTTTTTACATTAAAGTTGAATCAAAATTAATTTCTGATCGTAATAATTGCTGAGTCGTAAACTATCCTGGGTCAGATTCAGAATTAATTATTAGATATTAGAGTTGAAAAAAAGAAAAGAATTTAATCTAAATTAAAGATGTTTAAAATGGGACTTTATTTACTTTTCATATTCCTCCCCCTCCAATCTTTTGGCCACCAAGCACGCCAAGACTGAATACGTGTGTGGGGGGAGTGGAGGAGAGGCTCAAACGGAAAACCAAGAATAGAAAACAATGTACTTATGATATTTTTTTTCTTGTGTATCTTATACCTACACAAGAATGATTGTAATAAAGACTTACAAACAAAATTCAAAACTCACATAAACAAGTATTTAGAAACATTTGATATTTTAACCACACGTATATTAAAAACATAGTGACAAGACAAAGCTAGAAACTTTTTTCCCGAAATAAAACAAGAAATACTAGTACCACGAATATACAAATATCATAAGATTGTCTCAACAATAAACACATTTTTTAAGTGAGAATGCAGAACAAAAACCTCCAGAAGAAAGTTTTTTTTTTTTTTTTTTTTTTTTTTTTAATAGTTTTGTAACTAGTTTCTATACTTCTATACCATGTAGATTTTATAAAAAGAGAAAGGGGGAAAGCATAAAAAAATACTGAATACATATATACTGCTTTTTCAAAGGCGTGCATTTGTAATGGAAATTTTTATTTTATTCAGCAAATAAAGTTGAAAATAATTTAGTTTAAAAAAAAATAGTTCAAACAATAATTTCACAGTACATCATAATATCTTGAAAATCATTACAATAAAATAAAAAGCGACTAGAAAGATAAGTTTGTTAAGCAGACCAGTGTTTTCTATCTTTTTGCTGATTGCACATATGTTTACCTAATGAAGCACCCAAAAAATCGCTTGAATGATAAGTAAAAGTGTCAGATCGGTTACAATACGAACTAAGTCTATGTTGTATTAAAATTGCATCGGCCCTCCGACTATTCCATGTTAAACAACATCGTAAATATTCAGCATGTATATCATTTCATTTTAACTGCACAATTTAAAACAAATGTCTAAATGGATGTATAGTTGTTACAGACATATTCCTTGTTATGAAATATAGGTGTTGAAAATACTTTTTGAAACAACAAACGTTTCGAAATCATCATGAGTTAAAATTTACAAAACAGTCATTTTCTTTCTTAAATTAAAAAAAAAAGTTAATTGACGCATATATACAATTTGTACTGAAAGTATGTTTTGCTATTTTGTTAGCCTTCGAGTCTTTCTATCTGTTTTCATCTAAAGAATTTGTCAATATTATAATAATGAGTTTTATGTTAACAAAATTCTGTTGCAAAACAAAAATCTCCAGAAAATTTTGTGTTATAAAACTTAATTGACATGGAACATTGAATTTACTCATAACTGTTTAATTAAACAAATAATAACATTTCAACATTTCTTTTTTTTAAATAATTTACTGATTATAACAATTTTATTGATTACCAAAATTGAATAACACTGTAAATTAAAACTGTATATTTGGACATATAAATGACAATGTTATAAATGTTTATACAGTTGAATGTATCTTAATGTTATCAAAATGTTTTAGTATATTGTATGGAATATATTTTTGTGGAAACATAGTAGAGAAATTTCAAACTGTACAAACTGTATTTTTATCAAACCTGGGATGTATATACTTTTAAGAAAAGATAACCTGTTTGAAAATATAATGTGCTGTATTTTTGTGATCTCTCGAGTTGTATAAACTATTTATTCACAGAAAATAAACCTACTAACTGTTTTTAAGTGATTTCTTTGTAATTTTGTTTAACATAAAAATACAAAATATTTTATCAACTTCTTACAATTGTATGGAATGGAAGTTTTCAAAATGTATTTTTAAAAATTTATGAAGATTTCATTTCCCTTCTTTCGCATATTAATTTTGATATACCACATTTGTTCGTAAATTTACTCCCGTATTATTATTACGACTATTTTCGCGTAAGGTAAAGCTAGGAGAAATTCCGCGGTCGGAGAGATTGCGCACATAGAGGTTCATGGGGAAAGAGTAGAGTGACCCCGCAGCGACTCCAGGTAGTTGTACAACAACAGTAGTGGAGTGTTTACTTGAAAGTGCACGTTGATTGTTTTGAGCGTCTAAGATAAAGCATTGCTATTTTGTTTTGTTTTCCCAAAGTAAGTGCTTGAATTTTCATAGTTATTCATCAGAATTTCTATACAATGTCAGTAGTACAAAATATTTTAAACTAAAACGATTTCTCATAAGCTACTAATCTAGACTAACAATGTGAACAACAACAGTTCGTTTTAGTAGCGGCCATGTTTATATAAAAGGCCGCGCAATCTCTCCTACCGAAATTGGAGTGTTCGCGCATCTGCTACTTAGGAGAGATGGCGCATTGTTCCCATTAGTTTCCATGCTAGGAGAGATTACGCAGCTTATTGGTAAATTTGTATAAAAAATGAAAATGGACTAATTTTAAGTTAAACGTGTTATCAAGTAACTTAATGTTATTTTGTAATCTTATCTGGACTTGTTTTTTCTGAGTCTTTATTTTTTTTCCTTTAATTAAAATTTTTTAATCGTTTTTAAAATTATTTCCTTTTTATGATTCTTTAATCATTAGGTTGAAATATTCACTCCTAATACAATAATAGTTGTTCACAAAAATATCACAACAATGTCATTTAAGTGTAATTATAATTGTTAACAATTTAATTGTAGTTATTAGTGACAATCTCTCCTACCCATCTGCGCAATCACACCAACCCTGTAAGGACAGATTGCGCAAAATAACTTTTTTGGTTTTATTACAACCGTTCTATTAAATTGCAACATAACAACAAAATAGCAATGGAAATGTATAAAAAACAAATGAAGTAAAAATTATTCATGGATAGTTTAGCCAAAAAATAATTTTTAGGTTTTTTATTGTTATTCTTTTGAATTGTGCGCAGTTAAACTCTCCTAGCTTTACCTTACGTATTTTTCGTACCCGCTGCTTAAAAAAAAAAAAAAAAAAAAAAAAAAAAAAAAATCACCAAAAAATATATATTTGCATAAATTTCGTGAGAATAATATGAAAAATTTTGAATTTATAAATGGGAATTTATATTATTCTAATCGTACGTGTCCTAACATTTATCATTTTTCAATATTTCAGTTTGGTTCTTTTTTCTGAAATTTTTAGATGCATTCGTAATTATATAAATACGTAGCACCAATAGGCGCCGTCTTCCGTCTGTCCGCATATAGCAGCGCAAAAACTACCCAACCGAATGGTTTGAAATTTAATATTACATAATCGATGCAGAATTTTATCGAGTCAAATTTTATGAAAACCGAATCAAAACTTAAAAAGATGGAAAAAAAAGTTTTCATCATTCTATTAAATCTTATCATACGTAATTCATTCAATGATATCCCATGACAGATAACGATTCTAGGTTGCCATGGTGATTACGTTATATTTAAGATGGAGTCATATTATTTCCGTATTACTGAATTTAAAAACTGAATACTAAAAAATTGTTTAATTATAGCAATCCTATAATCAGTTTTTTAGATAGATGTTTCCGGAGAAATATATATTAAATGGGAAATCTCTAAAAAAAAAAATCTAAATTTGGGGCGGTGGGGGGGGGGGGGTCTAAATTTGGATTTCAAGTTCTGAAATTTTCAAAGCTAATGTCAACAAAAGACAAAATGTTGCCAACATAAAATATACTTATTTTATTACGGAAATTAATCATATCATAGTAACAGACGATATAATTCATTTCACGGAAATAATAACGATGATTTATTTACATTGTCTTGTATTGGATATTTGCGCATAGTATAATTTAAATGTAACAGAATTGCAATTAATTATTTGTAAAAGTTTATTGAAACTTAATTTCATAAAATAAAAATAATATCTCTAATAAGAAAATCTGCACATAAAATGAATTTTGTATTCATGCATTTTTGAATAAGAGTGCAACAGCTTCTGCACCTAGATCTGAATATTTATAAAATTAATTATAGTACGCCCCTCATTTGACGTACAATTTCCAACTTGTCCTTTTCAGTTGCAGCACGCTGTGTACAGATGGTATTATAACGTGATATCATAAAAATCCAGTGACACACTGGTACTAATTTATTTACATTCGTAATATTTAAGAAAAACAACAAATTCACCGAACTTTTTACATCCATATTAGGCTGCTGTACTGAAGAAAAAATAGTTATAAGGCAGCAGGCAGCTGGAAATGAATTCGGAGAAAAACACATGAATTAAAAGGTGCTAAAATGTGTCCATGCTCAAAAATTGTTGACATACATCTTGTTTAATTTAATTATTTTTGCATTAAAATATTATATTTTTATAGATAGTCAATTTTCTTTTTATTCTAAGTTTTTCTTCGAAAAAATTAAATTAAGTCAATTAAAAAGAAAAAAACCCGCGAAATTTCCGTATACCCTATTTTTGGCTTCGACGAAATGGGGAAAAAATACGAAAAATACGCCAGTGAAATACATCACCCAACTGGGGTTATAGCAAAACCGACCAATGCAAAATTAAACGGCTGAAAATGAAATAGGTAGCTTAAATTTGGAGTAATTCCACTATACAGCGTGTACCAGAAAGAATGACACTATTATAAATGACAATAACTACGTTATAAACAATGATTGAAAGAAATACTTTAAACACAATACAGGAGGAAGCTCAAAGTTTGATTTGCATACTTCATAACAGTTGTCCACAAAGTGACTTCCTTTAGTCACACACAAAACATTCAAGATATCACCCAATCAAAATCAATCAGTTCATTTGCGCCAGATAGTGTGAAACATGTTTATACAGACGAGGGATCACCAACCTTTGTACATCATCACGAGCGCAATTGAATTTTTTAAACATCTTCATGGGTGCATCCTCCCCCCCCCCCTCCCCCAACACACACACACACACACAACGGCACACAAAAACAAATAATACGTATAAACTTTTTTCTACTTAGTATACATATTGCATAAACATACACAATCACACTTGCGGATGGTTATAGTTTTTTATTTGTGAAAAATAAATAAATGCAAGGCTTCCTTGCGAATACAAATAAGGCTTTAAAAAAATGCACATTGATTTATTTTATAGTGAAAGCGTATTTTTCAATGTTTTATTCATCGCAAATATCATAGGAAAAATACTATACAGGCTGAAAACCTTTTTATGTCTTTCACTTAAAAGCAAAACGGCTTATACATGAGTGGAAAATATGTATTTACAGATACAAAATTGCGTTGGTTTAGAGCAGGCATGTCAAACTCGTTTACAGCCGCGGGCCAAATTAAGCATTGCATACAAAGTCGCGGGCCACATAAAAAAATTAGATAGTATTATTGCCATTCCACAGAATAAAATTTGTTTGTGCGAAACACAACCATGTGAAAAAACTATTTATGCAAAGTTCCAAAGTTATTATTATACATATTTTATTTTATCTTAGTTTTCAAAAGAATACTCAAAATTACTTTTCATCAACCAAATCTATAAAATTTAATTGAATTTTCAAAATTGTATTTATTTTAAAAATTGATTGTACACGCTGGTCTGTTATTATTAATCTAGCAAAGGCATAGCTCTCAATCTTCCGAGTTTTCTTCCAGTGAAAATAAAAATATATTTTGAATCAGGAAATTTATTTAATAAAATGTGTGGTTTATGCACTACTTATTATGCATTATTAAGCACTACTTTTTGCATTTCCTTTATTAAATGCATTTTCTGGTCCAAATTATATTAAATTGCTTGGAAAAATAACAAAAGGTTGGCAGTTACGCAAAGATATTTTATAAAAGTGCACACCGAACATAACTAAAATGTGCCTAGTTGCAAATTATAAATTAAAAAATCGATCGATTGATGAATAAATACCAAAATTTGGAAACCCCATATCCATACATTTGCGCTCTAATGTGGAATTGCACTAAAATTTGATTAACTGCAGTAATAAATTTTGAAGAATAATTTCAACATCAATCATTAGAGATGAAGTAAACAGATTAAACTGATTTTCATATTTCTTGAAATTCAAAAATTTGCTTTAGAATTCAATTTTGAATTTATTAAATTCCTACTATTAGCTCACACTCTCTCTATATATATCTTGCTCTCTATATATATCTTGTTCAAATTTTCAATCGTTAATAACATATTTTCTGTTCATCCACTCAATTTCAAATAAATTTTTTAAAACTTGTAGTGGATGACACTTTATGTTAATACAGTTTTTTCAAATATTAATTCATTAATTAAACGTAATTAATTAATTTTAGTTTTAAATGGGAGAAAAAAATCTTCCATTGTTTTCATATAAGAAATGAAAGATTTATCTCAAATTAGTGATGCCACAGAAATAAAATACCGCAACGATGATTATAAAATAATGTTCAATAAAGATAACGTGGGACATTAATGCTGCACGGGTTTATTTTATATATTTATGATTAAAAAGTAGGAATTGACCTAAAAAAAATTATATTACTTGTTTTTAGTATACTCTAAAAATTTCCACTCCGATGATTTTTATAATCTTGCTGCCAACATTTAAAATGAAATACATTTCCTTTTTGAAAATTGTTTTATCAAAGTAATAAATTCTATTTGAAAACGATAGTATTAAATAACAAGATAACATTATGAGAATTTGCATTGAAGTTGAAATTTAATTAGGTGCTTTGTAATTTAAAATGAAAACTGCAAGTACTACTCGTCTTTTAATAATCCACAATCATAATTTGTCGATTGAAAATGAAAATTGTATCCTTTTTAACAGTTTGAAATTAACAGTTGAATCTTACAAGGAAGGTCTCCATAAACGCATACTCAGAAAATTTTGAAAAAATTACAGAATATTCTTCTCATGAGGATATATACGTTTATATAAAAAATTTGCTGTGGAACCTCGATATAACGTCCGTAAAAAAATTATGAAAATTTCGTGTTTTGGCGATTAATCGCTGGGTTGGCGACACAATGAAATTTAAGAAAAAAACATGCATTTACGATAAATTCTCTTTTAGGAAAAACGTTTTCTACTCTTTATACTGAACTAGTTAAAGTAAGTTTAACTTAAATAATTTCACTTTTATAACTACGGTTTTGCCATATATATGTACATCTAAAAGAAAATTAACGATCGCATTCTACGGTTTAGAACAAAATTTGAATTGATTAAAATTGCTTTAAACTAAAAATTAATTGTGTGATTCTGAGCACTGTCAATTTGTCATCGATATTGTTAGTGCCGAAGACAACTAGAGAAAAGTCTTGTTGCCGTGGGAACAATGACTTATTCAAAGTCGAAATGTATCATGAAAGAGTGTTTAATTGAACATTTACTGTTAAAATACATTTAAAACTTAACCAGCCTTCAAAAGTGTATAAAATTAAATAACTTCAGCAGTAGTTAACTTGTATATGTATTATATAACTTTATAGAAAAAATAATAAACTATTTAATCGTTGAAGTTTAAATGTAAAAATTCGTAAAGTGCTACGCATTTAAACACTCATTTAACCAGAAATTTTCAAATACATGAAAATCGCTTGCATTTGGCGACGAAAAAGTTTTGCTCGCCAAATCGCGTCTTTTTGCGTCAAATACTCGAAAGTATTTTATTTTTTTTTTACAGATTTTCTGCTGGGATTCCGCAGCTAAATTTAACTGATCTCTTATTACGTACATGAGTAGCTTCATTAACTTTTTTTTTTTCAAACTAGGGGGCTCTGCCCCCTACGAGCTACGCTCGCCAATCCCCGTTTTGACAGCACAAACTGTAAAAACACTCTGATTTGATCAACCTTAAAACGATTGCGGAAGATTGAATTATAATTAAACGACCTGCTGTAATCGGCTGCTATAATCGGCCTTGTGTAATCGGCTGCTCGCTGTAATATCTGCTATAATCGGGTTTCCATTCATTTTCCTTTGACCAAGAGATTTTAAAGCCGAATCAACTGCTGTCGAGACAGCTAACAACTGTTGATAAAATAAGGTTAATTAAACATTTGAAAATCAACTTGTGCAAAATGGTTAAGTAAGCAATGTCATTGCATCGGGAAATTTTATAACGATGCTAATAGAAAATTGGGTATTACTCCATTATCCCGACTACTACTTTCTATAAAAGAAAAGAACTGTCGCCAAAATATAGGATTTAAAGCCAAATGTGCATATCTGTGGCGTCGCATTCAATTGATACCAGATGCGTTACGCGTGGTAGTTATGTCTTCGAGTGATCTTTAATTCAACGTTTATCTGTATTTTTAATTATATTTTACCAATTTATTAGTTATTTCGTTGATTTAAACGTAATTATTAAACGTAAAAATATAGCTTTTAATTGAAGGGAAATATTATTAATTACGCTGTTTTAAAATTTGCAATAATAGATAAAATATTTTGTCGAAATAAATCAATCTTACTCTACTTAATGCTTTGAAAACGCGGAATAATTTAATTATTTATCTTTTTAATATTCACGCGCAAGTATATTTTTTATTCCGTCATTTTCTACATTTATTGCTTTTAACACGTGATCATTTAAATATTATTTTAAAGTTTTATTTCTGTTTTTAATAGTCTCGTGTAAATACATTTTTTAATTGAAAGGGAATATTATTATGTGCGCTATTTTACAAATTGGCAACGATTCAAATAATGGAATTTATGAAATATGAAATAAATCTTCGTCAAAATAATGAAAATTTTCAATAAAACATTGAAATATAACCTCAAAAAATGAGTCAAATTGAAACAATAATCGCAGTCTGAACACCCCAACCTTCTCAACTATATCCTTACAAATTATGGTTAAATTCCTGTGCATAGTTTTCGTTTCTATAAAACTTTTATAAGAAAATTATTTTGAGCAAATTTAATATTAAATATCTCTTAAAATAATTCTTCGATTTAAAAACTTTCTACTTCAGCGTGTTTATCGAACATTTCTTTATAAACCCACCAATTTTTAAATTTTTATTTGCAATAGTTTTCTGGATATTATAGTCCAGAAAGACTTCAAGGCACAAAATCTTAATTGACAGCGGCGCCCGCGGCGGTGGTTACTTTTTTTTTTAATATAGAGAGACTATTCTGAGTATGCGCTTTAAGGAGAACTTCCTTGTTAATGATGGAAAGCCGTGAAATATCTGTATAAGAAGGTGGATCTGTATATCTACTGTGACAGATATTGTTGCTCTGAAGATTGTTTGCATATTTATTTTTCCTCAAACTTCGAAATTATAAGCTTTATATATTTATTTTTTCATTCATTTTTATGACAGACACTGAGACTAGACTAATCATTTAAAGTTTTCTAAAATTATGAAAGGTTACTTTTATTATTTTTAATAGGTCCTTAGAAAAATGGAAAATTTGAAAAATATTGTTTTTTTTTTCCCGAAATTTTTCTTATTATAAATTTGAAATATTAGCATGCTTAATATTTACTAATTAAAAATTTTTTTTAACGTGTTACGACGAGAAAAAGAATAGACTTCATATTTTTTCTTATTGAGCGAAATCATTTTATGATAAACCCTGGAAGAGGGGGGGAGTAGGCATGACCATCCCCCCCAAAAAACTGTCTGGACCCAATAGAAGTGAAATAAAGGGAGATAATAAATCAAACAAAATATTTAAATTTAAGATATAGATATACTAAATTAAAAATTTTATAAGGTAGATACTTCCAGTTCAGATGAGAGAATAAAATGAGTCAGTAATCTTAGTTCATATCATCATTAAAATGTCAAACTTTTTTAAAATGACTATTACTGCCTTGATGTCCATTATTGGCACATTTAAGTTATATAAAAATATTTAATAATAAAATGAAAATAAATTATGTATCCCTTAATATGACACAACTTTCTGAAGAATTTTGTCATTCGGATCGTAAACAAACATTTCTTACTATATATATATATATATATATATATATATATATATATTACTATACATTACTATACATTACTACATATATATATATATATATATATTACTATACATTACTATACATTACTATACATTACTATACATATATATATATATATATATACACTTTTATTTTTTGGTAAAATTTTTGAAACAAACTGAATATGAAAAAAATTCTTGCAACTGTCAAAAGTTAAATATAGTAAAAAACCGGAAGAAATCGGCGTACGGGAAAAATTTAAACGTACAACGTACAATAGGCCTAAAAGACTCTAAAAAACGTACAACTTATTACAGGGAAAACATACAATCTGGCAACCCTAGAACCTTCTCTGGCTTCGCTTTTTGGTTACGATGGCTCTATTCAAGTCATCAGAAAAAAAATTGTAAGTTCCGGCCAACCCGGACCGTCCCATCTCGAGTCAATTTAAAGAAAATTGGACCAGGCCAGATCTGGACACATGTAGGCTTCTAAAATATCCTAGCCCCCTCCGAAGCTTAATCCTAGGTGCACCACTGTCAGAACAAAATTACCATGCGTCAGAACAGAAAAAAAATGTGGAACTTCCAACTATGTTCACTCAAATTTCGAAAATAAAGTTTAGGTTTTCATTTATGAATCTTTAACCCTTTGTATCACGACGTTGCATATCTGCAACATATACAAAAAGTCATTGTTAATTATACAGCGAGCTCTAAAAGACTATTTTATTTATTGCTGCTATCTCCCAACACAGTAGTCAATCTAAATTGCTCATAGAATTTTAAACCGACGGCAATTCCGAGTTAATTTTTCATGCCAAAGTCTCATTTATTATTTTTGCTGTTTCGCATAGTTATTGCTAAAATGAACTTCGTAAATGTTGACAAATTAAAATGGCTGGAGGCATCCAAAGCTTAGATTTTTTACAAAGATACGTAAGTTCCTATCTATACTATTATATAAAGAGGAAACGGTGACTCACTGACTGACTCATCAGTCATCAACGCACAACCGAAACTACTAAAGTCAGGAAATTTGGACTGAAGATTGTTGTTATGGCCTATGCAAGCAATAAGAAAGGATTTTTGAAAATCCCTCCCCGAAGTGGGTTAAAGGGGGGTTCGATTGTTCTAGACCATTTTGCCATATCTCAGCAGCAGTTTTAGGTAGGAGCGTGAAATTCCAGAAAATAAATTTACTAAAAAAAATTGAGCACGTGTTTCAGCGATTTCAGAAATTCCCCCCAGAAGGTGGTTAAAGGGGTTCGAATGTTTTAGGACATTTCGCCATATCTCAGCAGAAGTTACAGGTATGAGCACAAAAATCAGGAAAACAAAACAAATCTACTAAAAAAATGATTAAACATGTATTTCAGCGATTTTAGAAATTCCCCTTCCGGAGGGGGTTAAAGGGGGGTCGAATGATTTAGGTCATTTAGCCATAACTCAGCAGCAATTTTAGTTAAAGAGCGCAAAAATCAGGAAAACAAAAGTAGGGTGGGTATGGGGGTTCAACGCCACCTGAGTCGAGCAGGCGGAAGGCGCTGTGGAGCTGTGCAGGTGCAGGTGGAGCACAGGGGGAGCAGGTGGAGCACAGGTGAGCGGTGGAGCAGGTGAAGGTGGCGATAAGAGCATGAGCACTGATAAGAACGGAGGGTTCGATGGGAGGGGGGTGCGATAAGGATTTCTACTATAAGATAAGGAGATTATTTTAATGAGTTTTAATTGGGGACTTGAAAATTTTCGATTTTTTTTTTCGGTTTTAGCAAAAATATGAATTAAAAATGGTCATTAATTAATTGTAATTGGGGAACTTAGAAATTTTTCGACGCATTTTTTTTTTTTTTTTCGCGGAGAATTGGTGGACGAGGTGAATGTCAAAGGATTTATTATAGCGAATTAGAAATTTAATTAATTTTAATTTTAATTAATTTTAATTGGGGAACTTAGAAATTTTTCGAGGCAATTTTTTTTTTCAACGAGAGTATGCAGTTTGATTATGAGTATATGCAGTAGAAGTGAATGATTAATTAATTAAAAATATTAATTAAACATAGTAATTAATTAATTTTAATTGCAGAACTTAAGAATTTTCGCGAGTTTTTTTTTTTTTTCAACGAGAGTAGGGTATTCGATATACACGTTAGTGGAGAATTTTAAAAGTCAATAATGGTTTAATTAAAAATGGTGATTAATTTTAATTGGGGAACTTAGACATTTTTCGAAGCAAATATTTTTTCAACGAGAGTAGGCTATTAGTTATACATGTTAGAGTATATTTGAGGAGAATTTTAAAAGTCAATAATGGTTTAATTAAAAAGGATCATTAATTAATTTTAATTGGAGAACTTAAGAAATTTTGGCGAGATTTTTTTTCCCCTCAACGAGAGTACGCAGTTTGCATGTGCAGTAGAATGGTAGATGCTAGTAATTAAAAAGGGTCATTAATTAATTTTAATTGGCGGACTTCAACATTTTTGGGGCAAACAGGCGCGTTTTAATGAATTCGATATAGGTTGTGGTAAAAAATACAGGGTCCCGTATGAATTATACTGTATTCAATTTAATAGCTCCCCCAATGAAAAGGCCCCCCTTCACAATATACCCTGTAAAAATATTATGATTCCACAGATATTTTAAGAAATAGACTGATATTTTCAAATGAGTACGTATTCATGCGGTGTGAAAATAGGTTTTACACGAATGCCTTTTTAGTTTAACGTTTAAAAGATATATATTTTTTAGAATTGAAATTAAGAAAAACAGACGGCTATCCAGTATCCCCTCAACATGCATATCGCTGAATCATCTTTCTATCGGGAAGCGTCGATTTAGCCCCGTATGAGATAATGAGTCACTCCGCGATAAGAAATACCTGTTACTCACAGTTTCTGGCACATTTTTTATAGGTAAATGTATGAAATGAGCTATTTAAACCCGTCAATGTATACGAATTATTTCGTGTAGTCCTATATAGGTTCTACTCTTCATATATACATATGGTGATATATATATATATATATATATATATATATATATATACTAAAATCTGTTAAGTTTTAAAAGGCTTCACTGTGTATTTAATGAAAAATAAGAACTATGAAATAGCCATTTTGAGGTACCCTTAAGAATTTTGAGGCAAACAGATGTTTAAATGAATTTGAACCTGTTTAAATGTAACTGTGCTTAAATGAATTTGATACAGGTTATGGTAAAAAATATACAGGGTCCCCTATAAGACATATGAATTTTAAACAGTATAAAACTAAATTACATTAGTCTATGCTTTTTGTATAGTAAAGTATAGAAAAATTATACTAAATTGAGTTTTTAGTATTCTAACTTAAAAATTTCTTTCGAGGAATGAATGGAATAACTAATCTTTGTTTTTTTTTTTATAAAATATATATTGTACTATTTAGTTAGGGCATTATTTAAAAAAATTTTGTCTTTAATATTGAATATATATATATATATATATATAAATGTATCTTACCTAAATATTTAAATCATAAAGTAATGGACTTCATCCAAATTCGACTGCATGCATGTCTTAAAAGAACTAAACGGTATAACGTGTTCGCTTATTTCTTAAAACCAAGGGATACTATGACGTCATGGATAAAGCGTATGGTAGAATGAATAGCTTTTATTGCATGTTTCCTCTAATTAAAAAATAATTATTTTTAGAATACATACTAACAATTTATGGGATGAGTGACATCAAGTGATGGGACGTTAAGTGTGATTTATTTTTGTATCGCATAAGTAAAGTTTATTAAGACACGATTAACCAATCATATCTGTTTATTTATAAACCAATCCCATACGTTTATTTTTAAAGCATATGCACACAAGCGCCCCCTACGATGGTATAAATTTGCGTGGAATGAGATAATTTCCTTACTCTGTGCACTGACACCATCGTGTGAAGACGCTTTTGACTGTTCAGTATTATTACTTTACGTTAAAGTTATTATGGAACAAACCATACATACTTCTTTGCTAAGTGATTCCAAGATAATTAGTCAACCCCTATCACCAGAATTAAAGAATCACGACATGGACATAACCAAAGAAACTCCCGTTTCGAATTATGAAGTCAAACCCACCTCATCAGAACTGAAGAAACAGAAGTTACCCTTTGTTTGTGATGTTTGCAGCAAGTCTTTTTCCCGAAAGTTTGTGTTAATTAGACACAAGAAATTTCATCTGGAGAAAAAACCTTTTATGTGTGACATCTGTGAAAAACAATTTGTTCAAAAGAGTGATCTATTAAATCATAGGAAGATTCATTTAAAGACTCCTCTGATTTATAATTGTGATTTATGTGCTGAAGTATTTTCACGGAAGTACGAGTTACGCCAACACAAAAATATTCATAGACCTCTCAAGCAATATATTTGTGATGTATGCAACGAAAAGTTCTCAAGCAAGAATGACCTAT
This sequence comes from Maratus michaelseni, assembly GCA_963931845.1. Lineage (NCBI taxonomy): Eukaryota > Metazoa > Arthropoda > Arachnida > Araneae > Salticidae > Maratus > Maratus michaelseni. The sequence continues at coordinate 222,661,215 of OZ007587.1, read as the reverse complement.
TAAAGCATAGAAAGATTCACAGACCTATCAAGCAATATAATTGTGATGTGTGCTCTGAAGTATTTTCACGGAAGAATGACTTATTGAAGCATAAGAAGATTCATAGACCTATCAAGCATCATACATGTCTCCAGTGTACTGAAGAATTTTTACGGAAGGATGATTTAATTCGACATCTGAGAACTGCTCATAAAGTTTCATCTAACCCAACTCAATCTGTTGCTTTAAAGGATGCATTATATGAGAAAGTGAAGCATTTTAAAAGACAAAATGCCCTTAATGTATGCACTAATACTATCATCGATTCTAACGAGGAAAATGATAAAGACTTTCAAACATTTTTTAATAGCGTTCGACCAGACGTTTTGAATGAACTAAATTATCAGATAGAAGTTAAAAAGTCCATGAAATGGTATGCTACTGTAAAAGTGGTTTTAACACGTATATCACAGGACGGTGATTTAGAAACTGCCAATCATTATTTTCGTTCGAACACTATACTTGAATTGACGAATCAAAACATACCTGTGCATATCGAAGAAGCTTTCGCTAAAATTATAAACTCCTTCGAGAAGTTCACTGAACGTGGATCTAACTGGACATTGGAAAAAATATTGCATTTAGAACTGTCTACAGCTAAATGCAGCATGGTTTGAAATTTTTTGTACCTTTCTTTTGAAATATATATACTCATGACTTGCTCTTGTAACTATTGAAAACGATCAATAAATACTATATGAGTGAAAAATCGCAGAGTGATTATTTTAATATCTGCATAAATTACTTCTATCAGATAACTTACTTATTAACATTTTAATAATTCACACTGGAAATGTAACAAACTATTTTTAGGATTTTAGATAAACAAAAAATGTATAGATTTAATCTTTCTAAAACACATATATATATTCTAAATGTATAAGAGAAATAAACATTTTCATAATCTTTTCATATTGAAGAAACACAAATTTTGCATACTTTATACAAACACTTGCAGTATGAGAAATGATTGCTACTATTACCCATATGAGAAAATGAATCATCAGCAAATCTTATCTATGTGTCATATTTAACCAACAGACTCGAACATGAGTGAATTTTGACTAGAATTAATCATTGAATGTAAAAATGATTTGTTTTTAGATCCAATATTGATATCGTTTAACAATTTAAAATCGTATTAAAAATATATGCATAAACTAATCTTACCTAATTCACAAGCTTGCAATCCCGGCTTCAACATATGACTACAGCATGACAAAAAACATATGTGCTACTTCTATGGCAATTAGGACAGAAATGATTTTCAGTACAAGTCCATTATCTTATCGTTAATCTATAGATTAGTAACACTATGTGACTTGAGGACGTCACTGATCGCGATAACATTCTAGATAAGATTTACTGATAAGAATACATTTCAATTTATTTCTCCCAAAACAAGTGTATGAGTTGGTTGTAAGATTTAGGTAAGTACCCTTTCAACTAGAGTAGGCTAACATTTAAAAAATATATATACAGAGTACCCAGAAAAAGGGTAGAAAAAATATGAAGAATTTTAACCTAAATTATAAAATAGGATCTACAGTAAGTGACAATAAATAAATATGAAGGAAAAATCATATGTCATAGTATACTTTCAAATGCTATGCGACTATTGTTAAGAATTTTAAATACTACTGAAATAAGTGAATTAGATTTAATAATTCATACTGGAATTGTATTTAAAAAATTACAGTTTTGTTCACTTAGATATAATTATAAGGCTTCTTTTACAATAAAGAGCTGACTGTTGTGGAGAGATTAAAAAATTGCATACTTATGAACCGACACCCATCTATGTTGGATTTTTCTATACTCGAACTATCTAAACTTTGTATGTATGATTTCCATTACAATTTTGTGAAGGCAACATATGGAGAAAAAGCTCGGCTCTTATTCACCGACACAGATAGTTTATCCTATCACATAGAGACTCTCGATATTTATAAGGATCTGGAAAAGCATCATGATATTTTCGACTTTTCTCAATACCCGAAATCCCATCGTCTAAACCGCACAAGTTTCGAACACACAAACATATAATCAGACTTGGCATTTTATAGCCAACACGCTAACCACGGGGCTAAGTGAGCCCACGCTTATTTTATACTCACAACGCTAACTACTAGGCTGAGTGAGACCCAGGTTATTTTATAGCCCCCCACGCTAACCCCAGGACTAAGTGAGCCCCCGCTTATTTTATAGCTACCACGCTAACCACAGGGCTAAGTGAGCCCCCGCTTATTTTATAGTCATCACGCTAACTACTGACCTGAGTGAGCCCCAGGTTATTTTATACCCACCACGCTAACTACTGGGCTGAGTTAGACCCTGGTTATTTTATAGTCACCACGCTAACTACCGGGCTGGGTAAGCCCCAGGTTATTTGGTCACATAAATATGATTTCCAAGGTATATGTCCTTACTTGATTTAGACCATTGCCTATGGTAAGATAAAGCTGGGAAGTAAATTGATAACATCTGTACATTTCACTCGAAAACTCACTTGTATTTTATTAAAATATCTGTAGAAAATCAGCATAGTTTATTTAAATTATACACATTCTCATTAGTTTATGAATCTACTAACTTATAATATCTATATGGTAACTCGAATTATTAGTATTCCCACTTAAAAATTTCTTTTGTAGATTTAATATGATAAACACTAACATGAAAATGGTAAAAGTTTAGCCCGTCTCATGTTAGTGTTTATCATATTAAATCTACAAAAGAAATTTTTAAATGGGAATACTAATAATTCAAGTTACCATATAGATATTATAAGTTAGTAGATTAATAAACTAATGAGAATGTTATTTGTGTATAATTTAAATAAACTATGCTGATTTTCTACAGATATTTTAATAAAATACAAGTGCGTTTTCGAGTGAAATGTACAGATGTTATCAATTTACTTCCCAGCTTTATCTTACCATAGGCAATGGTCTAAATCAAGTAAGGACATATACCTTGGAAATCATATTTATGTGACCAAATAACCTGGGGCTTACCCAGCCCGGTAGTTAGCGTGGTGACTATAAAATAACCAGGGTCTAACTCAGCCCAGTAGTTAGCGTGGTGGGTATAAAATAACCTGGGGCTCACTCAGGTCAGTAGTTAGCGTGATGACTATAAAATAAGCGGGGGCTCACTTAGCCCTGTGGTTAGCGTGGTAGCTATAAAATAAGCGGGGGCTCACTTAGTCCTGGGGTTAGCGTGGGGGGCTATAAAATAACCTGGGTCTCACTCAGCCTAGTAGTTAGCGTTGTGAGTATAAAATAAGCGTGGGCTCACTTAGCCCCGTGGTTAGCGTGTTGGCTATAAAGTGCCAAGTCTGATTATATGTTTGTGTGTTCGAAACTTGTGCGATTTAGACGATGGGATTTCGGGTATTGAGAAAAGTCGAAAATATCATGATGCTTTTCCAGATCCTTATAAATATCGAGAGTCTCTATGTGATAGGATAAACTATCTGTGTCGGTGAATAAGAGCCGAGCTTTTTCTCCATATGTTGCCTTCACAAAATTGTAATGGAAATCATACATACAAAGTTTAGATAGTTCGAGTATAGAAAAATCCAACATAGATGGGTGTCGGTTCATAAGTATGCAATTTTTTAATCTCTCCACAACAGTCAGCTCTTTATTGTAAAAGAAGCCTTATAATTATATCTAAGTGAACAAAACTGTAATTTTTTAAATACAATTCCAGTATGAATTATTAAATCTAATTCACTTATTTCAGTAGTATTTAAAATTCTTAACAATAGTCGCATAGCATTTGAAAGTATACTATGACATATGATTTTTCCTTCATATTTATTTATTGTCATTTACTGTAGATCCTATTTTATAATTTAGGTTAAAATTCTTCATATTTTTTTTACCCTTTTTCTGGGCACTCTGTATATATATTTTTTAAATGTTAGCCTACTCTAGTTGAAAGGGTACTTACCTAGATCTTACAACCAACTCATACACTTGTTTTGGGAGAAATAAATTGAAATGTATTCTTATCAGTAAATCTTATCTAGAATGTTATCGCGATCAGTGACGTCCTCAAGTCACATAGTGTTACTAATCTATAGATTAACGATAAGATAATGGACTTGTACTGAAAATCATTTCTGTCCTAATTGCCATAAAAGTAGCACATATGTTTTTTGTCATGCTGTAGTCATATGTTGAAGCCGGGATTGCAAGCTTGTGAATAAGGTAAGATTAGTTTATGCATATATTTTTAATACGATTTTAAAATGTTAAACGATATCAATATTGGATCTAAAAACAAATCATTTTTACATTCAATGATTAATTCTAGTCAAAATTCACTCATGTTCGAGTCTGTTGGTTAAATATGACACATAGATAAGATTTGCTGATGATTCATTTTCTCATATGGGTAATAGTAGCAATCATTTCTCATACTGCAAGTGTTTGTATAAAGTATGCAAAATTTGTGTTTCTTCAATATGAAAAGATTATGAAAATGTTTATTTCTCTTATACATTTAGAATATATATATGTGTTTTAGAAAGATTAAATCTATACATTTTTTGTTTATCTAAAATCCTAAAAATAGTTTGTTACATTTCCAGTGTGAATTATTAAAATGTTAATAAGTAAGTTATGTGATAGAAGTAATTTATGCAGATATTAAAATAATCACTCTGCGATTTTTCACCCATATAGTATTTATGGATCGTTTTCAATAGTTACAAGAGCAAGTCATGAGTATATATATTTCAAAAGAAAGGTACAAAAAATTTCAAACCATGCTGCAATTAGCTGTAGACAGTTCTAAATGCAATATTTTTTCCAATGTCCAGTTAGATCCACGTTCAGTGAACTTCTCGAAGGAGTTTATAATTTTAGCGAAAGCTTCTTCGATATGCACAGGTATGTTTTGATTCGTCAATTCAAGTATAGTGTTCGAACGAAAATAGGGATTGGCAGTTTCTAAATCACCGTCCTGTGATATACGTGTTAAAACCACTTTTACAGTAGCATACCATTTCATGGACTTTTTAACTTCTATCTGATAATTTAGTTCATTCAAAACGTCTGGTCGAACGCTATTAAAAAATGTTTGAAAGTCTTTATCATTTTCCTCGTTAGAATCGATGATAGTATTAGTGCATACATTAAGGGCATTTTGTCTTTTAAAATGCTTCACTTTCTCATATAATGCATCCTTTAAAGCAACAGATTGAGTTGGGTTAGATGAAACTTTATGAGCAGTTCTCAGATGTCGAATTAAATCATCCTTCCGTAAAAATTCTTCAGTACAATGGAGACATGTATGATGCTTGATAGGTCTATGAATCTTCTTATGCTTCAATAAGTCATACTTCCGTGAAAATACTTCAGAGCACACATCACAATTATATTGCTTGATAGGTCTGTGAATCTTTCTATGCTTTAATAGGTCATTCTTGCTTGAGAACTTTTCGTTGCATACATCACAAATATATTGCTTGAGAGGTCTATGAATATTTTTGTGTTGGCGTAACTCGTACTTCCGTGAAAATACTTCAGCACATAAATCACAATTATAAATCAGAGGAGTCTTTAAATGAATCTTCCTATGATTTAATAGATCACTCTTTTGAACAAATTGTTTTTCACAGATGTCACACATAAAAGGTTTTTTCTCCAGATGAAATTTCTTGTGTCTAATTAACACAAACTTTCGGGAAAAAGACTTGCTGCAAACATCACAAACAAAGGGTAACTTCTGTTTCTTCAGTTCTGATGAGGTGGGTTTGACTTCATAATTCGAAACGGGAGCTTCTTTGGTTATGTCCATGTCGTGATTCTTTAATTCTGGTGATAGGGGTTGACTAATCATCTTGGAATACTTAGCAAAGAAGTATGTATGGTTTGTTCCATAATAACTTTAACGTAAAGTAATAATACTGAACAGTCAAAAGCGTCTTCACACGATGGTGTCAGTGCACAGATTAAGGAAATTATCTCATTCCACGCAAATTTATACCATCGTAGGGGGCGCTTGTGTGCATATACTTTAAAAATAAACTTATGGGATTGGTTTATAAATAAACAGATATGATTGGTTAATCGTGTCTTAATAAACTTTACTTATGCGATACAAAAATAAATCACACATAACGTCCCATCACTTGGTGTCACTCATCCCATAAATTGTTAGTATGTATTCTAAAAATAATTATTTTTTAATTAGAGGAAACATGCAATAAAAGCTATTCATTCTACCATACGCTTTATCCATGACGTCATAGTATCACTTGGTTTTAACAGATAAGCGAACACGTTATACCGTTTAGTTCTTTTAAGACATGCATGCAGTCGAATTTGGATGAAGTCCAGTACTTTATGATTTAAATATTTAGGAAAGATACATTTATATATATATATATATATATATATATATATATATATATATATTTTCAATATTAAAGACAAAAATTTTTTAAATAATGCCCTAACTAAATAGTACAATATATATTTTATAAAAAAAAAACAAAGATTAGTTATTCTATTCATTCCTCAAAAGAAATTTTTAAGTTAGAATACTAAAAACTCAATTTAGTATAATTTTTCTGTACTTTACTATACAAAAAGCATAGACTAATGTAATTTAGTTTTATTCTGTTTAAAATTCATATGTCTTATAGGGGACCCTGTATATTTTTTACCATAACCTGTATCAAATTCATTTAAGCACAGTTACATTTAAACAGGTTCAAATTCATTTAAACATCTGTTTGCCTCAAAATTCTTAAGGGTACCTCAAAATGGCTATTTCATAGTTCTTATTTTTCATTAAATACACAGTGAAGCCTTTTAAAACTTAACAGATTTTAGTATATATATATATATATATATATATATATCACCATATGTATATATGAAGAGTAGAACCTATATAGGACTACACGAAATAATTCGTATACATTGACGGGTTTAAATAGCTCATTTCATACATTTACCTATAAAAAATGTGCCAGAAACTGTGAGTAACAGGTATTTCTTATCGCGGAGTGACTCATTATCTCATACGGGGCTAAATCGACGCTTCCCGATAGAAAGATGATTCAGCGATATGCATGTTGAGGGGATACTGGATAGCCGTCTGTTTTTCTTAATTTCAATTCTAAAAAATATATATCTTTTAAACGTTAAACTAAAAAGGCATTCGTGTAAAACCTATTTTCACACCGCATGAATACATACTCATTTGAATATATCAGTCTATTTCTTAAAATATCTGTGGAATCATAATATTTTTACAGGGTATATTGTGAAGGGGGGCCTTTTCATTCAAACAGCGGACCTTGCATTTTTATGAAAGGTCTCTCGTATTTCTGTCGCCATAAAATAACGTGAATATATTAAATTTATTTTGTGAAGGACGCTGGGATTCGAATACGGTTTTATTATTTTGTGAAGGTAGCTTAATATCTATAACTTTTCAAGTTTCTTTCCAAGGATTGCTATATTTTGTACATATCGATGTGTAAGTTGTACTTTTAGCCTAACTTGAATTGAAAAAAAAAGGGTAAGGTATAAATTACCTGATTTTAGGAAGGGTTCTTATGCATAATTGAATTTTTGTGAAGGACGTCTTTTTATTCCAAAAGGGAACCCCTACAGTTTTTGTGAAGGGTTTTTTTTTATTCGAATAGGGCATGTATCTCATTTATTTTATGAAGGGTCCCTATAGTCTAATGCGAGTTCACACTTCGAAGGGTCCCTGTATTTTGAACCTATCGATGCGTAAGCTGTACTTTTAGCCTAACTTGAATTGAAAAAAAAAAGGTAAGGTGTAAATTATCTGATTTTAGGAAGGGTTCTTATGCATAATTGGATTTTTGTGAAGGACGTATTTTAATTAAAAAGGGGATCGGTTCGCTATGCACTCGATGGTAAAATTATGTTTTGTTCATATAACACTTCGACAATGTTGGAAAGTGATTCATGAATTATGGCGCTACGCATGATTTTTCATATTTGTTTATTTACACTTTTATATATACGTTAAAATTCTTCTTTTTTAACACTATGTATTTTTTGAAGTGCGTATTGTTAGTCTATCGAAGGGGCCCTCTGGGTAAAAAAAGTGGCGAGGGGAAGGGGGAGGGAGGAGCTATTAAATTGAATACAGTATAATTCATACGGGACCCTGTATTTTTTACCACAACCTATATCGAATTCATTAAAACGCGCCTGTTTGCCCCAAAAATGTTGAAGTCCGCCAATTAAAATTAATTAATGACCCTTTTTAATTACTAGCATCTACCATTCTACTGCACATGCAAACTGCGTACTCTCGTTGAGGGGAAAAAAATCTCGCCAAAATTTCTTAAGTTCTCCAATTAAAATTAATTAATGACCCTTTTTAATTAAACCATTATTGACTTTTAAAATTCTCCTCAAATATACTCTAACATGTATAACAAATAGCCTACTCTCGTTGAAAAAATATTTGCTTCGAAAAATGTGTAAGTTCCCCCAATTAAAATTAATCACCATTTTTAATTAAACCATTATTGACTTTTAAAATTCTCCACTAACGTGTATATCGAATACCCTACTCTCGTTGAAAAAAAAAAAAATTCTCGCGAAAATTCTTAAGTTCTGCAATTAAAATTAATTAATTACTATGTTTAATTAATATTTTTAATTAATTAATCATTCACTTCTACTGCATATACTCATAATCAAACTGCATACTCTCGTTGAAAAAAAAAATTGCTTCGAAAAATTTCTAAGTTCCCCAATTAAAATTAATTAAAATTAAAATTAATTACATTTCTAATTCGCTATAATAAATCCGTTGACATTCCCCTCGTCCATCAATTCTCCGCGAAAAAAAAAATGCGTCGAAAAATTTCTAAGTTCCCCAATTACAATTAATTAATGACCATTTTTAATTCATATTTTTGCTGAAACCGAAAAAAAAATCGAAAATTTTCAAGTCCCCAATTAAAACTCATTAAAATAATCCCCTTATCTTATAGTAGAAATCCTTATCGCACCCCCCTCCCATCGAACCCTCCGTTCTTATCAGTGCTCATGCTCTTATCGCCACCTTCACCTGCTCCACCGCTCACCTGTGCTCCACCTGCTCCCCCTGTGCTCCACCTGCACCTGCACAGCTCCACAGCCCCTTCCGCCTTCCGCCTGCTCGACTCAGGTGGCGTTGAACCCCCATACCCACCCTACTAACAAATCTACTAAAAACATGATTAAACATGTATTTCAGTAATTTTGGAAATTCCCCCGCCCCGAGGGGGTTAAAGGGGGGGGGGTCGAATGTTTTAGGTCATTTCGCAATATCTCAGCAGCAGTTATAAGTAAAAGGGCGAAAATAAGGAATACAAATCTACTAAAAAAATGATTAAACACCTATTTCAGCGATTTCAAAAATTTCCCCCAGAAGGGGGTTAAAGGGGGGGTGGTCGAATGTTTTAGGTCATTTCGCAATATCTCAGCTTTTATGTAGGAAGGCGAAATTAATTAAAACAAATCTACTAAAAAATTGGTTAAACACGTATTTCGGCGATTTTGGAAATTGCCCCCCAGAAGATGGTTAAATGGGTATTCAAAAGTTTTGGTCATTTAGCCATATGTCAGCAGCAAGATTTAGGTAAGAGCGTGAAATTCGGGAAAACACATCTACTAGAAAATGGATAAACACGCATTTCAGTGATTTTACAAATTCCCTCGGAAGTGTTTTAAAGGGCCATATGTCAGCAGCAAGATTTAGGTAAGAGCGTGAAATTCAGGAAAACACATCTACTAGAAAATGGATAAACACGCATTTCAGTGATTTTACAAATTCCCTCGGAAGTGTTTTAAAGGGCCATATGTCAGCAGCAAGATTTAGGTAAGAGCGTGAAATTCAGGAAAACACATCTACTAGAAAATGGATAAACACGCATTTCAGTGATTTTACAAATTCCCTCCGAAATGTTTTAAAGGGGGGTGGTTTTGAAAATTTTAGGGCATTTCGCCATATCTCAGCAGCTGTTTTATGTAGGTGCGCGAAATTCAGAAAAACAAATCTACTAAACAAATGATTAAACACGTATTTCAGTTAATTTAAAAATCCCTCCCCCCCCCCCCCCCCGAAGGTGGTTAAAGGAGGATTCGAAAGTTTTAGGTCATTTCGCCATATCTCAACAGCAGTTTTCGGTAAGAACGCAAAACTCAGGAAAACAAATCTACTAAAAAAATTGTTAAACATATATTTCAGCGATTTTAGAAATCCCCCCCCCCTCCCCGATTTGTGTTAGAGGAAAGTTTTAGGTCATTTCGTCATATCTCAGCAGCAGTTTTAGGTATGAGCGCGAAATTCAGGAAATCAAATATACTAAAAAATGGTTAAACATATATTTCAGCGATTTTAGAAATACCCCCAGAAGGGGTTAAAAGGGGTGGGGATTCGAAATTTTTAGGTCATTTCACCATATGTCATCAGCATATTTAGGTAGAAGCGTGAAATTCAGGAAAACAAATCTACTAAAAAATAATCACTCATTTCAGTGACTTTAGAAATTCCTCCCGAAGGTGTTTAAAGGGGGGGGGGGGGTATTCGAAAGTTTTAGGTCATTTCACCATATGTCATCAGCATATTTAGGTAGAAGCGTGAAATTCAGGAAAACAAATCTACTAAAAAATAATCACTCATTTCAGTGACTTTAGAAATTCCCCCCGAAGGTGTTTAAAGGGGGGGGGGGGGATTCGAAATTTTTAGGTCATTTCACCATATGTCATCAGCATATTTAGGTAGAAGCGTGAAATTCAGGAAAACAAATCTACTAAAAAATAATCACTCATTTCAGTGACTTTAGAAATTCCCCCCGAAGGTGTTTAAAGGGGGGGGGGATTCGAAAGTTTTAGGTCATTTCACCATATGTCATCAGCATATTTAGGTAGAAGCGTGAAATTCAGGAAAACAAATCTACTAAAAAATAATCTCTCATTTCAGTGACTTTAGAAATTCCCCCCGAAGGTGTTTAAAGTGGGGGGGGGATTCGAAATTTTTAGGTCATTTCACCATATGTCATCAGCATATTTAGGTAGAAGCGTGAAATTCAGGAAAACAAATCTACTAAAAAATAATCACTCATTTCAGTGACTTTAGAAATTCCCCCCGAAGGTGTTTAAAGGGGGGGGGATTCGAAAGTTTTAGGTCATTTCACCATATGTCATCAGCATATTTAGGTAGAAGCGTGAAATTCAGGAAAACAAATCTACTAAAAAATAATCACTCATTTCAGTGACTTTAGAAATTCCCCCCGAAGGTGTTTAAAGGGGGGGGGGGATTCGAAAGTTTTAGGTCATTTCGCCATAAATTTATTAGTTTCAAATATGTACATAAACAGAAAAAATTCTTTATCACATTTTTACAAGCTTTTAATTAAAGTTCAAAATTTCTAAGTACTGCAATTTTGTCTCACTGGCACTTTTATCCAATTTAGAAAAACTTTTTTAATGTACCTACACTTCTCTACCCTACATTGTAGTCAACACATTGTCTACCCGTGCAAAGTAGTACTTTATAATTTTATATTAGAAAATTGACAATATTTATCAGAAATATGTAATTTTCTGTTTATTACAGATGTGAATAAAATACCTTTTAGTCAATATATTTTTAATTTTTGTCCTATTTTTTTATGCTTAAAATAATGTATTCTAACTTTTGAGTAAATATTTTCAAATCAAGTCATAAAGGGTGAATAATTGCATTGTGGATTATTAACTCATATTTCTTCTTAGTAAAAAACACGTGAAAAGCGAGTTTCCCCTATAATATTTAAGTGGAACCTCAAAATGACAGAAAAATGGGGCCTCCAATTCTCATTTTCGGTTTCCTTACGTTGTAGTTTTATTTATTTTTTTACTCTAAATGCTGTTCTCATATCCAAAGGAGCTACTTTCTGACACATTTCTGAATTCATTTTTACTCGGAAACGCATGAAATTTTCAGGTGCTCCTATTCTGAAACTGTGAAATATTGTTTTCCATTTTTTTTATAAAGGCAGCCGATCTTTCAGCAAATATTCTCAATGTCAGAGTTTTGAACCAAATTCCCGATGCGGCAGCCCGAGAAATGGGGAAAATTTGTCACGTGACAAGAATAGCATATAACTGAATAAGTAATTTACATATAAAAAAAAATAGAAAACTCTATTCGATTACAAATCACTTCACTAGTCAGACCAGCCAATTTTATACCTTTACAGTTAAAAATGAGTCAGAAAATTTCGCGTTGTGGAGCAACTAATTTGAGAACCATCTTAAAAAAATTTCCTAATGCAAAAGTAAAATAAAATCTAGATTACTTAGGGAAACTTCGGATATCTCACTTGAACATCTGAACGTGATCAATAAGCTAATCAATATATGGCATTATGATGTCCTGGTTAGAAACAGACCATGTAAATGAACGAACAACTATTATTTATACTACCGAACATACTCTATAGTGTTTTAATACAGGGCATATTTAAAAAATAAAATAAATAACGCTGTTTGTGATTTCTGACACTCCCGGGAATAACACTTGTAGCATTGGTTTTCCATGCTTGTAGTATTTTGAAAACTTTCCTGGAATGAAAGGAGGCCCCGAAAAGATACTCTGAATTTCGTTCGTTTATAGCCTTGCTTTTAAATTGTAAAATTTAGAAAAAAAATTAAATGTATCTAAACTTTGTGATAAAATTTTGGTGTTCACTGTTACAACTCTAATCTGGAAAAAATCATTCACTTTTTTTCCCTATATATGCATCAAATATCCTGTGACAACAGAACAAGGCAACATCTCCTTATCTTTATAGCTGAAATACATAAGGGAAAGTAAACAATAATTGAATAATATTACCTTTTTGCAGACATGATATTTAGCAAATATATAAAAGAATAAAACGCAGAAATTCTTAAAAGGATTTTTTGTTACCCTACTTTTTAAATTCCGTATTATATGAAGATAAGTTTTTTTCTTCTTTTCTTATTGCTGCATATATTTCTTCAAATTAAGTGAACTCCTAGTCTTTTTGGCTAAAAGTTCAATTAACTTTTTAAAATATTTCGGTTGTAAAGCATAAAATATGCTACAAATTTTTGTAAATATATAAAAAGGCTTTAAAATACAAAACATAATTGTCATAATGGCCATAATTCAAGAGGTTGAAACAGATCGGCATTTTTTGGACGAAGAAAACTAAAAAATATAAAATTCCATGTATTTTCTAGGCTTTTAAAGAGAATTTTCATTTAATTTGTTTTTTAGGTTTTTATTTCCCGCGTTTTATTAATGCATTTCTGCTCTAGTACTGACTTCTATATAGTTTGCTGATGAAACATTTTCTGTGACGTTTGGTAAAAATTAGAAATTATCAGTCTTTATTTTTTTAATTTCTGTATAAGAAATATAGATTGTGATTACAACGATAATTGTTCTTTTTATTATTATTCCACAGTCTAATATTGTGGCCATTTCTCAGAGCATAAAAAAGAAAAAAAAACTAGTTCAGAAAATTCCTTAAATTTATTATCCTATCTTATACAATTGAAAGAGATTAGACTGTCGTGGCAATTGCATTATCATGGTCACTTGAATTACTTCTTTGTGTACATCTATTTTCTCACCCCTCGCTTTTTCTATACGAGTTTATCTGCAAGAATGTCAAATGTTTTTGGGGGGCTTATGTCAAAAAGTAAATAATCCTTTCTTTGGAACAAGGTGCATGCATGAATACAATGTGGATGGGTATTTATGGAATTATGGCATGTTCTAGAGAATAAACAGGAATTGCAACTCCATATGTCAAGAACATTTTAAATTTCTGAGAATTATTTATCAGTTACTCTCTGTCTCAAAGAATCTACCTAGTCCGTGTTAGTTGATCGAGGGTTGAGTTCGTAAAGGGATAGTTAAATTTAGTTTTCGTAGTGGTATCTTAAGGTCCATCGAGATTCTCAATCTTTACTCTAGGATATTAAAGGAATATCAAAATGGCACCAGGTTTGTTTTTTTTTTTGTTTTTTCTTCTCATATTTAAAGTATTAATAATTGTAACTACGATCCCAATTTTACGACTGAAAACTTAAAATGATTTATTTTAACGTTTTTCTGGTACTAGTACTATAGTGCATTTAAGAATAAAATGATTTATTTATTTCAATACTAGATTCATAAAGATTTTTTTTTAAATATACTCGCAAATTGTTTAAGTAAATTTATAACATACTAACTTTTTTATAATCATTTAAGACTGTTCTCAAATCAAAAAGAGCTACTTGCTGACACATTTTTTAATTCATTTTTGTTCCGAAACGTATTAAATTGGTAGGTGTTCTTATTCAACAACTATGTAATCGAAACGCGTTTTCCTTTTTTTATTAAAGGCAGAAGACATTTCAGAAAATATTTTAAAGAGTTATATTGCAAAGCCGACGTTTTGAACTGAATTCCCACCGTGGCGCCACAAGCAATGTGAAAAACGCGTTGTCACGTGACACAAATCACTTATAACTCTAAGTAATTTATTTATAAAAAAAAATGGACACTCATTTAGATTCCAAATCGCTTCAACACTCAGACCTGCCAATTTTATGCCTTTGCGTTTAAAAATGAGCCAGAAAATGTGTCAGAAAGTTTCCCGTTTTTGAGCAAATCATTTGAGAACCACCTTAATTTACACGCACACACAAAAAAAAGCGTTTGTTTGCTTTGTTATACAAAATTAGCTGTTGGAAAGACAAAACAAAACAAAAAGATGAAAATTAGAAAAATAAGTAAGTTATTTTAATCAATTAGATTATTATTTCAAACTGTGAAATTTGAAAAGTAACAGTAGTATATGAAATTGGCATATTTGTTTGTATAGAATGAAACAATAATATAAATGGAATTTTAACAATAGTCATAGAAAAAATACAACACAATGTGTATTTTATAGCACGTTTTAAAACATCCAGAATGGATGGAGTTGTTACAGTTTATGTATTGCTTACACTGTTTCTGTTGAAGGGAAGACAAAAAAAACATAAATTGCCTTTTCTAAACACATATGTAAAAAATTGTTACTATTTACAAAACTGGCTATTCATTTATAGCTAATTCTTTGTGTGGGGGGTCGGATGATACAGGGTACCACAGCGTTCTTTTTTAATAAAATATTGTAGAAATGGCTGTTCTTTATAATTTTTTTATGATTGTTTTATAATATGTAATAATAGCATAAGAATATATTGATTTTTCATCTTCAAATTCAATTCAAATAAAGAATATAATGATCGAAAGATTCACTTTGAAATAAGAAACATTGAGCTAGACAATTACAAAAATATATTTTACAGATATCCTACTAACACAAGAAAATAAGATAATATTTTTTAATAATGAAAACAGAAATACCATATTTTTTCGTGTATGCCGATTTTTTCCTCTTTTACCTCAGAATTTGCTTGAAATCAGGAGTGCAAGTTTTACATGAATATTTGGGATTTGAAATATCTGTGTTTATGACTTGTGTGTAGATTTTAATAAAATAAAATCAGTTTGAAATATTTTTTTCTTATTTATTTATTATAACAATTTTCTCCCCAAATGAGGTATAAAAAAAATAAGGATGCACTTGTTACATTTGGGATCGACACAGACGAAAAAATGCGGTGCACCTTTATACTTTTGATTTATAAAAAATGAATTATGAAATTAAAAAGGCAAGGTAAAATATTAAATATCACTAAATATATATACACAGTAGCAGATTCTGCGAGATTTCTAAAAAGTATGCTCAGAATTTTAGATCAATATTCCACATAGTTTTTGAACTGTGCTTAAATAATTCATCGCTACTATAGATGGAAGAAACGTAACGGTGAATGACACAATTATTAATTTCATAAAATCAATTATTAACTAATGATTTCTCCAGTTATTTCACAGAATACTTAAATAATTTATTTTAGTGTTTTCTACTGCTAATTCCATTCTCGCCAAATTCACATATCTGCATCTATTTTTATTGAGATACAAAGAAACTGGATAGTATTTTCCAGAATTTCTTTAAAAGGAAAGCATTTCAAACAGATTTTATTTTATTAAAATCTAAATATTAACATTAAAATTGCATAGTATCCGTAACAAATTATTTCATAATCTCGTAAATTTAAAAACAACTGGAATCAACGATTTAACACGGTTATTAGTGGTCATAAACACATAGACATCTCAAATTCCAAATATTCATGTATAACTAGTACACCTAATTTCAAGCAAATTTTCAGGTAAAAGAGAAAAGAGAAAAAAAAATCGGCATACACGAAAAAGTATGGTATATGTATTTTTAGTATTAAAAAATTGAGCATGCATTTTTTGAAGCTTTGTTTTAATCTGTTTTTAACTCTGTATTGATTTTATTCAACATTTTGTACATATAAACTGATATGAGAATAGCACTATTTTTACCGGTGTCAAAGGGCACCTTTCAATGTTTTTTGTTTATTTTAATTGTAATTTTTAAAGCTAGTAAGTATAATATATATATATATATATATATATATATATATATATATATATATATATATATATATATATATATATAATGTTAAAATATTGATTTTTATATGATACCATAATTTAGCCTAATGGCTCACAAATCACTTTGATTAACTTCTATATATATATATATATATATTCAATGTATTAAAAATATTTATCATTTGTTAAATCGAAAAATTACAAATAAGTGGATACTAAAACAAATTTTTAACAAATGACTTTTCCAATTAAGAGCTATAGGGTTTTATTTCATTTTCAATAAATGCATTGAATTAGCAACGACTGTTTCTTAAGGTCAGCAGTGTTATTTGTCTAATGAATTCATTACATCTTAAGTTATAATCTGTTATTATCTAAAGATAGCAGTGGGTTTTTTTCTGTTTAATTCATGTTACAATAATTGCATTGAGTTACAAGTGATTGTTATCTAAAGCCGGCAGTATTTTTTATGCTAAAAATGCTTTACATTTTAAGTTCTTAGCAGTTATCGTGTAAGGCCGGTAGTTTTATTTGTATTAATATATATTGTTTTGTTTAATTTATTTTTCAATAAACGCAATAGTTCTGTTTGATACATTTGCGAAGAGAAAAAAAAATAATGCGTCAGTTAAATTTAGCTTAAAAACTTTTTAAAATATTTTTATTATTACTTGGCGTGTATTAAATAAATTTTAAAGCTCATTTGAAATTTGGTTATATTTTTTATTTGAATAGTTTAAAATAATTAATTGTGGTCGTTTACTAAATGCTGAAAATAAGATCTGGAATTACAATAACTTAAAAACAAGATTATGTAAACTCATAAATATATACGGCAGAGGGATATTTATTATCAAAGAATTTGTCTACTACACAATGATATCTGGATTCTTTTGGTTACGCCTAAGATAAAAAAAAAATTATGTATCCCAATCAAACGAATGGACTAGAATAACAAATTTGTATTTAGTTAGCTCAAAACCTTGAAAATATTATTGATTTAACAAAATCAGCTGCTTTAGTGAAAACGTGATCATTTCACTTTTCCTGCAGAAACTTTCATAAATTCAAAACAATTTTAATAGATTCGTGACATATGTAAAATGAACTATTTTGTATTTATTTTGCTTTCCAACTCGCGTTGCTAAACCCTACTTGATATATATATATATATATATATATATATATATATATATATATATATATATAATCTTGTACTAATTAGTAATGCAATGTTATTACATTTTGGTAAGTGGAAATTTAAACTTTTATTACTTAGCAACGCAGTTAAATCAAAAGATTCATCACTGAAATCACACTTTTAGTAATAACTACACAAAGACTTATTATGTATTCCATTACTGACCTTAAATGAAATTTTTAGGCATTAGCATATAAAACTAAAAATTTTCTATTACTATCAAAACGAAACACATGTAATTTTTTAAACAGAAGCCATAAATTAGCAAAGCCAACTTTCTCAGTAACAATATCCTGTTTCGCAGTCTCTAGTTTTCCTGCTTAAACACAGTTATGATTGTAAAGATTGTTTTACAGACAGGATCCAGTGTAGTAGTCTAGAAGTGTTTCCTAAGTTTTTTTTTTTTGTTGTTGTTGTTGTTTTTTATGAATGTTATTCTGCTTATTTAAAAATTCAAAATCAATATCTATTTAAAAATATGGTCATATTATATATATATATACATATATACAGTAAAACCTCTACATAACGGACACCTCGGGAGCACAGAAATTGTCCGCTATTCGGAGGTGTCCGCTATTGGGAAAATTTCAGATATTCACAAAATCGCTAAGAAATGCTTAATGTTTCTTAATTGGCTTTTTTATGTCCGAGAACTCCTATTATATGATTAATTACAAATTAAAATTACTGTTTTAAGCAATAAAACTGAAATGAAATTGTACATACATTTTTCCACTGTGTATAAGAAAAAAATCTGTTACAAAAGTTTGCTTTTGCTTGCGATTACATGTAGTTAGTATTTCTATGCGATGTTTTAATATTATCAGTAGTGTTAATCTTTCTGAATCATATTTTTTTGGAAAAAGGAAAAAATATGTGTAACTGCTCACTGTGTTTTGCCGCTTCTTGGAAATTCTCGATATTGCAGGAAACATCCCCTGGTTTCAGTATCTGATTCATATCACTAATAGAGTCAGATTCTGTCGAAGATTCTGAAGCAATATATAATCAATCGCCTACGTCAACTGATTCTTTTTCAGTAAGTCATCATCAATGTTGATGGGCATTTCGGCATTTCTTCACTTTTGATTCATTTCATTAATTCACTTATTGCGATAGTTCTTCATTTCTATCGGTAATATGTGTTTCATTTTCTTTTAATATAAAGCCTGCTTTTCTGAAACACTGTCGTACGAATTCCGGTTACATGTTTTTTACAGCTGAAGAAATCCGAATTTGAAAGTATCGAGAACATTAACTAATTTTAGGCTGTTCTCAGCTGTATTCATAGAATAAAACTTCGAAAGAATATGGCTTAATAAAAGCTTTCTCTACCAGGTTTTACAATTGTGTATAACGCCTTGATCAAGGGGCTAGCATACGGAAGTTCTCTTTTTTTTTCTTTTTTTTTGGGGGGGGGGGGGATTTTAAAATGTTTTGGATGAGAAGTTGCACTGTCCAGAGAACTTTTCTTTGTTTTTTCATCCTATTATCAAAGGAAGTTAACCATTTCATTACTAAAAAACTGGTTATCCACGCTTTTTTATTCGTTCTTTTGCCATTTTTTTTTTGCTGATGCAGCCATCCTTTTTAAAGCAATCGTCTTATTCGAAAAAAATCTAAAAAAGAGTCCGCTTTCCTCGGTATTAAAAATGTTTCTCTCCTCATAACCTTCACAAATTGATTGCAGTTATTCATGCCAATCCTCCACTTTTAGTCAGAGCTACAGATTTTGTTTTTCCACATATTGTTTTGAAAGAGATGTTGTGCCGAGGCAGGAACTTTTCCAACCATCTACCCAAACTCTTAAAATCACGTAATCCGAGTTTTTTGGCGACTTTTAAAGCCTTTTCCTGAATCAAAGGCCGACTGGTACTATTTTTTTGGATCGAAGTGAAGTAAACCAATTCAGAAATATAGAATTAATTTCAATGGAATCAGTATACCTCAATTTTACATTTTTGGTGTTCTCGTTAGAGTTAATAATCCACAAATTCTTTATTTCGTAAAATCTCTCCCACTTGCGTTTTACCTATTTTAAAACATTCGGCAAGTACCCGTAAACTCTATTTCTGTTTTTCAGGTTCACTTACATTTACCATTTCAAATTTCTCTTTTAAAGTTAATCGCTTTCGTTTTGAGGTCATTCTCGAAACATTAATCTCAAACAAGACACTACATTCAGAATACGCAGAACTCAGTATATTCAGAAAACGATAAAAATGGTTTTAACATATTTCGAAGCTTTGAATATTGAATGTCAATTAAATCTGAAGAATCAAACAGTAATCGATAAAAAATACATACGATATTGGGGGATTCCCCAGTCCATTGGGGATTTTCCAGAGACAACCTCCTACATTTATCTATGGTCAAAAAATTTGTGACACATTGCCTTGATAAATTTCAAGGCTTATTACTTTTTTTTTTCCATTCTGTTTCTCGTTAAAAAATCATTTTTCATCCTTGATCGCCAAAACTACTGTCCGCTATTCGGAATGTCCGCTATTCAGAGGTTAAACATACAAAAATTTAGATTTTGGGGGTAGGGATTTGAAAAGTGTCCGTTAAATAGAGGTGTCCGCTATTCGGGAGTGTCCGTTATGGAGGTTTTACTGTATATATATATATATATACATATATATATATATATATATATATATATATATATATATATATATATATATATATATCACTTGAATATACGGTAAATAAGCATTGAGAATGAAGTTTGTTTCATTTTATGGATAAATTATTTACGTTCGAATTAAAAGCGATTGTACTCTCATATCGGGAAAGTTTTTTAGGTATGAAGCGAATAGCAGTTTAGTTGAATAGCCTAATGCTAGCTTTTTTAAATATATATACATAAAAGTATTTACTGGTTATAACTTTCAAAATGTTTAATTATAAATAAAGTATAATAAATATATATTTTGTATTTGTATGTTTTATCTTTTGAATAACTTTATGTGTTCTATTTTTTATTATTTATTTATGTATTTATTGTAAAATTTGAGAAATCGGTTGACCGAAAAATAATTACAAAAAATTGGAAGTCCCACATCCTTACATTTTTGTTCCAATGTGGAATCATACTGAATTCAGTTAACTGCCGCAATAAATTCCGAACAATTTCAACAGTAAACATTAAAGGTGAAGTAAATACATTAAATTTATTTTCACATTTCTTGAAATTCAAAAAACTTCCTTTAAATAATGCTTTTAATATACTTTTAAAAACTTCCTTTAGCGTATTCTAAAATTTTGAACTTGATGATGATTTTTGTAATAATTCCTAGCAATTTGAAATAAAAAAAATTACTTTTGAAAATTGTGTTGCCAAAGTAATAAATTCTAGTTAGCATCAATAGTACTATCAAAATAATTTGATAAAGTTATGAAATTTTCCTTGAAGTTTAATCTTTTTAATATGATTTGTAATATCAAATGTAAACCCCAAGTAATTTGTCCACTGGTGGTCATTTAATGATCCAATTTCATATTTTGCGATTTAAAAGAAAATTGTAATCTGACGTAACAATTCCAAATTAATAATTAAACCTTTTTATTTTGATATCTGTTTAAAGAGTTAGATTCGTTTATATCCACTATCCATATATCTATGATATTTACTATATGGAGGAAGATTAAGCCCTTGCGCACAAATTTAATTAGCAATTTCAAAAAAGTTGTAAGCAGTTGTCTAGCTTTTAAAAATTTAAATCCCAGTCAAAATGATACAAAAATGTATTACTCCGATTTTTGCATTTTCTTCTAATTTTGTAATTATCCCTTTATATAAAAAACGAAAATTTATGCTTCAGGCATATCTTATGAAACACTTTCCAAAACATAGAGAAAACTGTAACGAAAGTTCACTGTTAAATAAGGTGAAAGAAGATATGTGAGTAAAAAGTTTAGGAAACATATAACACATTTAAAATTTGTTTTAGCAATTTCCTTCCATAGTCAAAAAAGTAATCGAATTATTTTGTGCAGCCCTGTATATGATTCGTAGATTTGAATATATACAACGAAGCATTAGAAAATTTAGTTAATTTAAAATTCACATTTAGCAATTTTCGCATGTTGATGGAAATTCACACGAAATCTTTTGTACAGCCATGTATACTATCTGAAGACATTTGCACATATGACATGTTAAGCTAAAATTTAATTCAGGTAAAAAACACATCAGGCAGCTTAAACCTCACTTCCGCAATTACCAACCAAAAATGTAATTTGTTCTTTGCGTAGCTCTGTATATGAATTTATTTATATTCCACTAACTTCTATTAGTCTACTAAATATAGTTGAGAGGGAAAATGCGTAACACAATTAACAGCTCTACTCTTAGGTAATTCACTCCCATAGTCAGCAAAACCTACGAATTCCTTTGTGTTGTCCTGTATATGATCAAGCCAATTTATACACACGATGTACTATGCAAAAATTTAGTTAAACTTAAAAACGTAAGCCAAAGTGGAAAACGCACTTATCGCACATGGACTGTAATTATCGAGCGTAGACTGTAACCGAATTATTTCGTGTCTCTGTAAATGAATGATAAACGCAATGCACATCATACTTTTCAGCGAGCAATTCATATTGCATCTCATTAATGCATATAAATTTCATTATGTTTGAAATAGTGAAACATCATTAAATTACACTGCGAACGATTTTTCCCCGTAGATAATTGTGTAATAAATTCTTTTGTGTGACCTTGTAAATGAATAATAAATGCTTTGACGCATATTCTACAATTCAATCATTTCTTGCATTTTGCAGTGAATGGTTTCCACTTGTGTACAATCCAATGTACTAAAGCAAATAATTGTGTTTATTATTATTATTATTATTTCAACACTCTTGGTGAAAACAATTTGCTTTTCGAGAAATAAACACCAACAGAGTTTCAGTAGTATATCAAACATAAAAGACAGTTTTTCTTATTAATAAGAGCATAGCTTCAAATATTTGGAAAACGCATAACATATATAAAAATCCTATTTCAGGAATTACCAACAATATCCGAATTCTTTTGTGCAGCCCTGTATAATATCTACTACTGATTTATATATATATATATATATATATATACTACATAAAATGCTAAATTTTAGTTCAGTTAAGAAACGCGTATTACAGTTTAAAATTATTCTTCTAGAATTTCAGTCAATAAATGGAAATGTACTCGAGAACTTTTGTGCTGCCCTGTATATGATCTATAGAATTTATACACACTAAGTAATAGACAAAAAATGAGCTAAATTTGAAAACTCGTTGAACAACTAAAAACGCACTTCCAGTAATTTTTGTTTACAGACAATAGCGAATTCTTTTGTGTGTCCCTGTTAATGAACGATGAATGCTATACACACAATCTATGCTTGACACATGATTTTTTATTCTTGCTATTATTATGCATAAAGTTTTAGATTCAACAACTTTTGTTTCGATCATTTAAATCCTTTGCTGTCAATATTGCAAACATACTGAAATTGATATATATCACTGTGGTGCACTACAAGAGACTTACTACAGAATATGGTGGGCATAGACTTCATCGTTCCTTTTCAGGAACACACAAAAGAATTTGGTTACAATACTGTCAATGACAATAATTGCTGGAAATGCGTTTTTAAAAATAATTTTCTATTAACATATTACTTGGTGTAACTTTTTGGTTAGAAATATTGTTTCACCAAGAGTTGCAATGCGTTTTAATTGTTGTGTGTAATGCGTATCTTTTCTACAATCTTATTGACATACTAGCTGTTACCCGTGACTTCGTTCACGTAACATTAAAAAAAGAATAAATGCATTAATTTAGTAAAACATTTCACTTGATAATTAACAACATATATAATTAACCAAAGCTTTATCACATTTTATAGGAGACCATACGGTATTTCTTTGCTATATGGTCCTTGACATAACCCAGTCTTAAAAAAGTGAAATTTCATGCCCAATAATATATATACAATCGCGAAAATGAAACTGCAACTAATGAAAAAAGGAGGACCAAGTAAAATCGTGAAAATCGAGGAATTCCTCTTCGTAAAACGAAAAACAACACTGGCAGAATTCTTCTATACAACAGTGCATTTTAGGTGGTATTTGGTGTACAATTTGTATATGTGTGCATTGCTAAATGGGCATTATTATATTGTCTATTTGCATAGACATATGTTATATATTTCTTAATACATTATCTTGTTTATGTATATATTAAATTAAGTGCTTCACGCTAAGTGGTGTAAATAGTGAACAAACTTCTTGTGGATTTTATACATTGATAGATATTTCACAAAGATATAACAATCTGAGGCGATTCTAAAATGTAAATAAAGGTTGCTAGAAAGTACTTTAAATTCTGCCCAATTTAACCTCGATATTTTCTCTATCGCGTCAAGAACACTATAAGCAAATAAATACCGACGACACAAATCTGATGATCTAAATTTACATATTTTTGTTAGTATATATAGGATTATTTTGATTTATTTCATGCGCTTGAAATTTTTTACGCTTTCTCTACGGTTAGGTGTCGAATAAATGTACTTTCTTGTTATTTTATTTTGCCATTTCTATTTATTCTATTTTTATTCATTCCATTTATGGATACTGATTTAATTTACATATTCGTGTCAAAGAATATTCTTTAAAGTTATTATCAGGATTAGGATAGGATACGATTAGGGTTACGATTAGGAATAAAAATTGAACGACAATGGCATGACCAATTCAGGTTTAAAGTATGAACCAGGAAGTCTATTTACATCATGAAGCAATAAGAAAATTAGAAAATTATCGTCTGATATTTTTTAATATGTTTTACTGTCATAGTTGACATCAAAGGTGAGCGGGAAAATGATCATCTAAAATACCATTAAGTGTTTACCACGCAAAAAACAAATCTGGTTACAACAATGTATTTAATTTTGCGCCAAATTTCACTTAAAAAAAAAAAAAAAAGAAAAAAAGAAAAAAAAAAAAAAACGCAAATTGACTATGGACCTAATTACAGACCCCTAACCTTCCTATTCTCAGAAATGTTCTACCTATATGTAAAAAAAAATCTACTATATAGAACGCGCTTTCACATTTATAATGTTATGAATTGGCACGATTGGCTTGTTCAATTTTACACAATGCGGCTGGAAGAAAGTATTCATTACTTTTTGATTTCTTCTTTGCTTTTGCATTACGCGAATTTGTTGGTAAAATCGATTTTCTTTTCGATAACATTGTTGTTTTTTAAGTTTAAAAAATATTGTAATTTTACTTAAACATTGGTTTAAAATCTATGCAATTTTTCTTATCCTACAAGACTTTACAAAAATCTATTATGAAACAACTTTAAAAAAAGCTATATTTAAAAAAGACAACAAAGTTTTTCCTATTTTAAAACTAAAAGAAATATAAAATTAAATTCCGGTTCGAAACGCCGATTTATAAATGTGTTTCGATTGTGGGAAAATGATAGAGGAAAAATGTTGTTACTTCGACACAATCATATTAAATCTTTAGCTTTTATGAGAAAAGCAACTTTCTTTTAAAAAATATAGTTATTTTTATTAAGATTTTCTGATTTTCGATACGGATAATTTTGCGATGCATATCATTGACATTTGCCATCCAATATATATATATATATATATATATATATATAATATATATATATATTACTTTTTAAAATTTAAATTAAAAATATGGTATCTTTATGTTAGCCGTGTGAAAACGATAAATCACCAACCTATCCCATCATTCGTATTGAATTAATTAAAAAATATAAATCTTTCACTCATTTCATTTAAAACACAGAACTTTAATTTACAACACATACATTTAAAAATACATATATTACGTACATTTAAAATAATTCCTTTCATGTTAAAAAGAAAAAAGAAAAAAAAGAGAAATTAATCACAAATAATTTGATAACCCAAGATCATTTTATTTCAAACATCAAAACAAATCTGTTTTATTTTTCTCTATATGACATCATATTCGCTTGCTTTCCGTACTTACTCGTATTTATGCACTTTGTATTATTATCAAATATTTGAAAACGCAAGTTTTATGTCTAATATGACGTCATTTAATATTCTGTTTAATTCTTAAATAATTAATTTCCTTTTCATTTTTCACGTGGAAAATTTTCAATTGAAAATAAATTGTTGATTAAAAATTATTACTCAGAGGTTTATTTTATATTGGCAACGATAAAGTATTAGCAACGGTAAAATAAATTTAACCATTTAAAAATAAGCTGCAAAACCGGGCCCTTTGGGCCAAACCAACCAACCATTTTAAAATATACGAAAAAATGTCCATTTATTCTGCATGAAAATAATGAAATTTTTAATTTTTAAGAAAAATATTGATATAAAATAAACAAAAACCAGCCTATATTCATTTGAGGGTTATAATCAACTTATATGCAAAGATACAGGATAATTAAATGCTCCATTTTGATGCTGATTCAGCCTAACATTTGCACACAATCAGATTTATAATATTATTAGGATTAACGTTATCTCCTATTCTAATGACAATTATTCAGATGAGAAATAGGAACCGAATGGGGATTATTCATTTCTGGAAGGGGGTCCACCCGCTATAAACAGCCCCGGTCGCTCAAATGTATAAATTTAGCTCTGACCACGATTAAATATTATATATCTATGCTAACTGGGGTGGGGGGGGGGGGGGGTGTAACACCGAAAGCTACGAGTCACAGAATGCTCGCACCCCACGAAGATTGTTTGCATATATATTTTTCTTCAATCGTCGAAATTATAAATTTTATACATTTTTTTTAAATTTATTTATTTGTACTTTATTTGCATTAAGTATAAAATGTTTCTGATCTACCTTGAAAAACATATCATCTAACATGTATTCGGAGAATGTGCCAATACTGTGAGAAAACCCACTTTGAAAAGTATTTAGCG